>JABFPB010001168.1:0-27372 GCA_022817645.1 Ceratoteleas bidentatus | reverse complement strand
GAACAACTACTGAAATGTTGTTTATAACATTTGAAAAACTTTTTCACAGAACTCAATGCGAACAAAAAAACCTAAATTGACTATATATGATGGCAATTTTACCTAAATCACTAAAATGCCAAAAATTCCATGAAAAACCAACAATTGACACAAAATATCTCTTTTCATTTTCGTATGCAATTAATAGGAAATTCACATTTATTATACCAAGAAACAATCAAACTAATACTATGATGAAATAATAAGATATGATTAAATTAACATGACCATATTTTCACTTGGCACCCTAAATATACGATCCTTCATAGTATAATCACCTTAAACTGTCGATAAAAGTTATTAGTGTAAGTGTCATAGTAAGTTTCACGTTCTTCAAAATATTTAACATTATCGACGTTTTAGCATACTCGATCAGAAAACACTTACGTGGGTTCTGAAATTGGTACAGAAATGTTCCAAGTAAAATTGCACTTTATGCAATTTGATATATATTATTGTTAGAGGTAGTAAAAATAGCTGCTTTTGAGTTTTAATTGAACTGTTCAATCGATTTTGTAGGTGTATTTGTTCGTGGGATAATCATTATTTTTTAACGCTCTGACAGACGTTTTATTCAAGAACCCATTGTTTCGCACAATTCCTCGAGCAGAAATCTGTAATTGGTGATGTAAAAATAGGAGTTCCTTCGTAGAAATGGAAAGTTCGGTGTAAAGTGATAAAAATTTGGAAATCCGTCTGCCAAAACTTTCGTCGCTTTTTCAGAATGTTCAATCCACAATTATTGCCAGTTTAACACTCTTTCTATAAAATCAAGAAAGTCCCTTAGTTACATGACAATTTACTTCCATCTCGAATCTCACTTTCTTTCCTGAAAAAACAAACGGACAAAAACCTTTCAAATGCTCCAATTCCCTCGAGTCGAATTTCACTGACCCCGACGACAAACCGATCCCAGTAATTCGTCCGGAGAGACATTTCCCAGTCAGTTCGATCCTGACTTAGGACTGCCGATCATTATCGCCGTTCACGTTTTGCCGAAATTTAAAAATGATCCTATCTGAAGTTCGGCAGACGTTAATCTATCTGCGAGATAAACTGCGATTTATCTTGCTTGGGATCAGAGGATAGCATCTTATTCGTAGACCGATATTCGCTAAACACCGACGATAAATTTTAATTCGTAAATCGCCTTCTTAGAAGACTTAGTGATTGCCAGAACTGAACATTAAAATCGATTTTTGAATTTCGCGCCAAAACAGCTTGTTTGAAAAATAAGAAATACTCAGGAACTTAGAGTGTAGATAAGGTAGATACCCATATTACCCTAAAATTTATCTGGGGCTTTCTGAAGTACCATTTGAGTCAAATGACCATCTAAAATATTTGTTGGCAAAGTGTTTGAATATTGAACATTTATTAACATAAATAATAAATGGCGAATATTTGTATTTAGATGGATTTTCTGCGACTTCTTAAAACTTCTATGTCCTAACCTAACTTTCTTTTAATTTTTTTTAATATTCTCATGAAAGAAAAATGATCGAAAATAATATTCCCTACACATTTGGGTGGACTTTCACCGACTTGATTCGACATCCGACCAAGCCTTCCTGCATCCGTCAGCTCGAGATAAATGATCCGAGGTGTGCGTGGGAAAGTCCGCGATGGCACAATTATGCAAAGAACTAATTTGTGGCGCGAGGTTACGTTGTAGCGCCACGTGATTATCGCGCGGCGTCTCGGAAAATAACTTTATCTGCTAACAGTGTTACTTGGTAAATTGGATTTGATTAATGGATAATCCAAGAGCAGCATTACGATAGCGAATATAGGTCGAGTGTTAGTAAAAACGGTCATTTTGGTTTTGTTCATAATTCGGTTGGAATTTAACTAATTGGCTCATGTAGTGAAGTAAACAAAAAGAAAGAAATAAGTACGCTTCTTTTTAATTCTTAATACATAATTAATAATAATTATGTAATAATAAAAAAAGAATTGTTTTTAATGATCAAAGATCGGTATATATTAACGTATTTTGGCAAGGAATAATCCTTTAAATTGAGTTTAAACAAGATAATGTTTAGAGTATTTAAATCATTTAATTATTTTTTATTTTGAATATTTTGAAAATTTTTTCGATTTTTTCTCAAATTAAAGAATTTGTTATTACAAATACTATGCCATAAATATAAAAGTTAAACATTACTATCTTCGCAAAAAATCGTCAAAAATGGTAATTTTTGAAAATAACCTAATTGTAGATTTGAATAATTTCCAAAAAAGTTAAACCGATTGTAAATAACTCATGTCAGCTCTCTGATTAAATTATTAAAAATTAATACGAAAAAATTGAATGTTTTGCATAATTCTATTTCGCATTTTCCATTTGAACTGTTGGGCGAACTATAAGACGTCGGAATCGTCAAAGGATGTCTGTTAGCGATTCAGAAGTGTCTTATCGTTCGAGTTTGAATGATGGAAAAAGCTTGTTTCGCCTTCGAGGCATCGGCTCGTGATAAGACGTCATACTGATCAAACATTTACCGTATCGTCGAAGACCAAATTGACCGGTCGATGGTCGCTGACCGGGTGAGGGTGCGGCGGCCGATGCATTCTTCCGCCACCGTGCATTTCCGCATAGTCAATCTGCAAATGAAAAGCATCCGTGGTTAAGTAATTATTTTCGCATCGAGAATTCAGTTTTCAAATATTTTTCTATCAAAATCACCATCGACAACAAAAATATAAAAAACCGTCAACACATAAAAGTACTCTGCAATTTCATATGTCATTATTTCGACGTCACAATTTCAGTCGGAAAAAGCTGTCCAAAAGTAAGCTTACAAAACGATATGAACCATTTTTTAAAATTATTTTCCGCTGTAACTGTTTTTAGATAAATTACACGGAGCGACTAAAGGGTAAATAAATTTCAAAGGGATTGTTACATCCGTTTGAATACATCAAGTTGTGGTTTGGTAAAAATACGGCAAATCACTATCTATCCTATAAATAAGGATTAGTTGCTGTGGTAATTTAGTTCGATGTATTTCGGGTGACAGAAAAAGGGTTTACGAATCTGTTGTTCGATCGCATTCATATTGATTCGTCGAAGCGAAGGGCGCATGGAACAGTCGCGTTATTGTTCCAAGTTGGAAAAAAGACGAGACGCGCAGCAAAGACAGAAACAACGAAATGTACGCCATTGGCCGGAACTTGTAGGCCGGACTTCCGGCTGATACACTAGTTAGCCGGCTTTTGGAGTCGAGGATGCACTCTGCCACGTTTCATTTTTTTTCCTTTTCAGCGTACATTTTCCGCGCACAGATGGGGACCATACAGTACGTTTCGTATTTTTGAAAAAATATTCCATGAAAAAATTCCATGAAAAAGTATTCCATGAAAAAATATAGAATTTAATGTCTCCATCGCATTCAATTTAACGAAATATGAGTGAATTACAAAATTCAGTTTCCTTGATGGCTTTGTGACGAAAATATTACGACATATTTTTTAAGTAGAGAAATAATTGATTTTTAAATGTGCGAAATAAGATTTTTTTAGTAATAAATCGACTGACTTTTAATTAATGTACATTCAATTGAATCGTAAATAGAGCAAATACCGATAAGAGATGAAAATAAATTATGATGACCATAGCCCGAGGAATATTCAACTCGAGATTAATAAAATAATTATTTGTTAGATTGCAGTTTAATTAGTGCATTATTTAGAACATAAAATGGTGCAAAATTTCGCATGAACGCTGTAAATTCACATCCTGAATATTCCACATATGAATGTTTTAGCGCGCCTTTTAAATGCAAAAAGTTAATTCAAAATTTCCGATTCATTTATTAAAAATTAGCAATTAAATTTTCCTGTCGAAAACCTACTCTTTGCATACAATTTAATATTTATTATTTCGCACGGAATTTTTACTAATGCAGGTACGACATTTAATTCCAATCTGCATTAAATTATCGATTTTTAGTCATGTAACTTCAACCACGTGTATCTTTCACTTTTTATTAATCAAAATCCGTCAATTTCTCATTTATAAAATAACGATACCGGTGCTTCTTCCAAATGCAAATTCTATATTGAAATATCACGAAATACGATTTATTTCGTGATTTATGATTTCACGAAGCAAAGCAGAGGAAACGCGGGGCAAATAAATATGAATATCCCGGGGATTATTTTCATTGAAACATTCAGTCTTAAATCGGCCCGTGCTTTGCGTGGGTCTGCGCAACCCTTTGGTCTTCATAAAACATTTTCCCACGTGTTGCGCAAAGTTCACCATGCGAAACGAAAAAGTTGAAAGCTCTACGGGCAAACATTGATTTCGAAAACGCGCTGTTTGTAAAACGCAACGCCAGCGCGCTTTGCGGGGGCTCTTCATCCATCATTTCAAATGTCAATGTTGTTAATCTTATCAAACCGATATATCAAAATATATATTAAATGGATGTATCGCTTTCGGTATTAAGAACGGAAACTCCGATTCATCACGTAACAAAGAATTTCGTTAATGGCCGTTTTTGTTTCGATTGAAATTTTACATAGTTCAAGAAACCCTGCGGAGGAGGAGCAAAGGTCACAAATGCAAATAAATCGCGTTTCCACATCGTATCGAATATTTTATCGCAATATAAATACAGAAACCAAAAATGGTTTAAAAATAGAAAAAGTTTCGATTCGGATACCGTTTGGAAAGAAACTTATTCAGTTTTGCTGATGTGTTTAAATGCACGTACATTTGGATAAAACCTGATTAGTATATTGTTTCCTATTTCTTGTTGACGTATCGGATACACTTTTTATCAGCTTTATCTAAACATACTTTTGTTTTCGTTTAATTGAATCTATGTAAAAGGTATATGTGCGAACACGCACGTAGACTCGTATGTACTTAGTGAGTTCTATGACAAGAAATATTTTGACAACATTGAATCATTTTATTTCAAATTTATGGAATGCGTGAAATGTCAGAGTGCAAAGTCATCATCGCAAGAAAAAAGTCTCAAATTTATCAAACGTTTGCCTCTCGTTATCTTATGATTTATATCAACAAACTGACGTTACACATTTGTCATTTAATTATTCATGCCATTTAATTATGATTTTTTATGTTAAGAGTAATTCCTCAACTCATAACCTGACTGGCAGATCACGACACGAGAAAGAATTTAATGCTGTTACGACACATAAGGGTATGGGAATTTATCACGAATGCATGATACTTTAATTAGATACTTGAACTGTAGCAGACAATACTGGTTACTATTGTTATCTTCACGTCTATCGTAAATTATAGAGTTAGCATTGCTATCTTAGTTCAGTTTGTTGATTAGTTTTGCCAAATTGGAATGACGGACTGATGTTCACTTTTCAATTTAGGTCAACTTAAATTCGCATTTAATTAATTAAACAAATCGTGGAAAGTTTCTTTAGGTCATGCACAATTTGGGAAGTAAATAAGGTATTAAGATGTATTGTGAGAATTTGAGATTGTGGAAAACTTGAAATTTTGTCTGCGTAGAAAGAAAGATATATAATGATTAAATGGATATATACAGGTTTTAATTAATGTGTTTGAATCAAACTTCAGAGATGAGTGTCTCGACTTGATGAATAGTTCGAGAATTGAGAAAATTAAAACAAATATTGGTAAACACTCAAATTTCATAAAATTCTCACGTTTGGGTAAATCGCTTTTAGTAAATAATGAGTAATTAATCAAACTTAGTTTATAACATTAGACAAACTATTTCGTAAATCTCAATATAAATTGAAACAGCAAAATCAACCATAACTTGCTAATTTTTAAATAAATCTATTCAATATTAAATAAATTTATATATGTTTATTTTTCCAAACGTATATAAAAAAGCAAATATGCTAAACAAATTTGTTTTCAGTTTAATATACTATTAATATCACATCTTATATTTACTATATCAGGAAACAGGCAAACTAATATTAGGTGATTAAAACTGAATAATTACAAGCAAATTTTAATTTAGAACCATAAATATACGGCCCTTCATAATACAGCCACCTGAAACAAGATTTTCATTTATGTTTATTTATTTGATTTTCAACATTTCGTTTGATATCACATTTAAATTGAAAGACAAAATATGAAGTCCATTTTAGAGTGTATTATTTGCAGAACGTAATGTTCGCGAGTAAGGTACACAAGCAGACAAATGTTCGTGTGTTCGTTTTTATGTTTGCCGAATGCTAGAAAACTGGCATTCGCGCGCAATGGTAACTGCAGTGCACAGTGGAGTGCACTTATGAAAATGTTACTACCCTCGATGTACAACAAATTACAGCGTGTTTTCGAAAAGCGCAAACAACTTTTCACACAGACCTTTTCCTCGCTTTGCTCTATAATTTCTTATTTCAGCTGCGATAAGGTTGGTTAGTCGCGTCGAAAGTTTTCTTTGCCAACACATTCTGCGGGAAATAAAACGATAGTGATGCTTTCTGAGTAGAATTAATTTATTTTGATAGAAATAAATATGGTCATCGTGTCTGCAGAATTTGTGAGAAAAAATTGACTTTAAAAATGCAGTTAACTTTTTTAAGTCATTAATCGCGTTACTTATTTCAGGATTTACTGTAAACAGGATTTCTCGCGCGTATTTGGTATTAACGGAAAAATGAGATGGAAAAATTGATATAAGTTAAAAGGCAAACAAACAAAGTTATGCAGCGACCACGGTTGGTTTGCTCGAAAAACTGCGAAAAGTTCTGTTAACTTGTTCGCAACGAAAATTGTCTGCAAAAGTTGGCGCCGAAGTTAACTAAGTTATATGGAAAGTTGCAGTGTAATATCTCTTACAAACGTTCGAGTTCATCAATTAATTTCACAAAAATGCGAAATAAATGGCTACTGTTAACATCTGCATGTACTTGGCTTGTCTTTTCATTACGGATGTTTCGCGAAATGAACAAAAGCTTGAATCTTTGCATAGTAATGTCGTTTACAATCGTTGCTGCCGCGTAATTCTTTTATATTTAAATCAAACGTACTTGGACGAATGCAATTTCAAGCAGTTTTCAGTGGAAGAATTAACACTGGAATGTTTAGCTCTTAAAATTTTGTTGAATTTTTTTGGAATATTTTACAGATGCAAAAATTTGATTCGATGATTAGAAAACGGACAAATTTTTACCTATTTTCTAACATAACCTTTTTTAATCGGGCAGTAATGGTTATTTTTCGCCCGATTGGTCTAAGTTTGCTAAATTTGCTCCCAAGAATAATAAACGAGAAAGAGTAAAGTCGCTGTAAATGATTTAATGGGATATCATATATAACTCCGACGAAATGAAGGTGATACATTTAGTTGCCAATTTGATACTCGTTCGTAATCATGCGTTCTTTCTGCCTTCCAAGAGAGACCCTTTAACCACTATGTGATCCCTTTTGATGAAACGATTTTTACATTAATTTACGTCCGAAATGCTTCTCTTTGACCTTAAAAGGAATATCTTTAAAATGTTGGCAAACGCGAATCAGTTTTATGATAAAACAAATAACTTTTAAAATTAAAACGGCAGTACTTTTCCTTCGAAATATTAACGATAAAAACTCATATTTCGTTTGAAAAAAGGATTTACTGCTGATGTTATTATAACTTTTAGCTTCCTATCGATAAGAGTATGAGGGATTTTCTTTGAGGGTAAAATATATTTTAATATATAAAGTTACAGAGAGAAAAAAATGTATCGTATAAATCAGCATATTTTGTTTTTAAATATATTTTATATATAATTTAAATTAGTTTGTTAAAGAAAAGAGTGTAAAAACGTGAAATTAAGATTTACAAAATTAACTTTTCGGTTAAACGGGAAAATTGCCAAAACGATTAATGATTTTTCGTCATAAAATTAAGTTCCAATTTGTACGAAATTATATATTTGATATCGTTTCACGTATGTGTCAACCATCGAAAAGAAAATGTGGGAATAACAACTGTCGTCATCGAAGAGATAAAGTAAATATATTGTCCATTTTCTTTGTAATAATTCAATGAAATTAGATAATGTTCATTTATCGTATACGACGAATTAAGTTTTTTGTACGTATACAAAGATAATTTCATTTCTGCTTAAAGAGTAACTCAATCGTGAACTAAAAATTAATTATATGGACCGGCAAATTAGAGTTAACTCAATAACAATTAAAATGCATTATTAGCCAATTTGTTTTCGTTTTGAAAAATATGTCGTCGGCTAACGCGTTTATGAGATATGATACATTTTAAAAATTCGTAGTAAATAAACGCGAAATTCTATTCGACGTGTATTGAAAAATAACTTCATCTGCGAACATTTTACGTTTAATCGAATAAACGTCATTTTATAACAATGTTTTATAGAAGAACTGAATTTCGATAAAAGAAAAAATGTTATGAAATATAGTACCTCCAGTCCTCTATTGATCGATACTAAACGTTTCGTTTGGAAGCTCCGCCACGATAGAAAATGGCTATTCTAAATAGGACAATTCATCTTAATAGTTGTCTTTGATTATTGTGAACAAACTGACATCATCTTAGAACCATTGTCCTAAATTTCCCCCAAAAGTTAAGTCCTCGAAAATTGCGCCCCATTTTCTGACCCGATTTTTCGTGACTTATTTAGGTCTAATAAGAATGATAAAAATGATGAGCTTTTGATCTATGAACCACATATATATATTAGTCGTAAAATAAAGGAAAATTGTACGACTTTTTTCTTTTATAACAGGAAAATAAGATTCATTATAAGAATAAATATGCCTTTGTTGTAAATTATTTTATTTTAACGAAATAGTATTAAAGAATTTTACGATATAAACTTTTTATAAACCGAACAAACTGCACTGACTAGTTTTTCTTTAGACGAAATTTTTATATAGAAATCATAGGTTAAACTAGTTGATATGTAACATATTTTGATTATTAATATTATCAATTATGCATTCAAAAAGTTACTGCGACCTTAAAAAATGCTTTCAAATTTGCGCGTCCAATATCATTAATTAGTTTGATAAAATTAACTATTAATAATTTCAAATACGAACAATTACATTATTTTCTGGTCGGAGCGATTAAAAAGTTTGGTAGAAATGATATATCAAAAGCGATATGATTATTTTTAACTTAAGTCGCATCACAGTGACACGATTTCGTAACAAATTTCTCTATATTGTAACAAAAAATTCAGTTATAAAAGGTGTTTGGCTGTAGTGACTAAATTCTAGTTTAGTGATTGAATTTTATTACCAAAGTAAATGTACTATTCAAACATTTGATTTTTTGTTACAGTAGCTATTCTGCGTAACGAAGATTCCTTTTCATCAGTCGGATTGTTTTCACTGAAATATTACGTTTCAGTTAAAAATTGCATTCGCCTCCGTGATTGTGCAGCTCTAATAGATTTGCAAACATTTTCAAACATGTGCAAATAATCTATCGGTTCCTGCAAATGATCTTTGGAATCAAAGATGTAAAAGTAATTATAATATCAGAATTCATGAAACAATCTGGTTTTTATAAATCCTACCAAACATTTGGTGACAAAACAAAATGAATGTTTGTTAAGTTGAGTTAATAATTGAATTAACTTACGTTTTTATAGTTTTGTACATAAATTTTAATCAAAGCCACAAAATTCTGTAAAATGATACAAAAAAAACAGCTCTATTGTTTTTTTACATTTTATTTTAAAGTTAGGTTAAAAGTACTGCAATTTCGGTCAACTTTACTACAATTTCAAATAATTTCTGACCAGTTTTAAAATTGAATTCCATTCTACTTCAGCACTTTGCAAAAATTGCTAGGATTTTTTTCTGGAAGTTTGTAAAAAGGACTCGTTTACTCACTGGCATGCGTTAATACTTTCTCAAACCACTTTCTTGACCACTTCGCTATTCTTTTATTCATTAGGAAATGTTGTCTTTCGTGCACTAACAGTTGAAAATATTCCATGAAACAAGAACGACCGACTAATTTCACTTTTACAGAGTGTCAAAAAAATTCTCGTATTTCACAACAGTTCTCAACTGTTTAACATTTTTTTTTATTTTCAAGAACCTACACTCATATAAATGAACTACTTCTTCCAAAATAGAAAAAAATATTTAAAAGCCGGAATAGGGTCATGATTACTTGGACATGATAAAGCACCCATTATGTAACTCAAGAAAAATATTATTAGACTAAAAATGACGATGGTTTTAGTATAGTTTAGAATATATAATACGGCTGTTCTCCACAATGGGAGGTAGTAAAATGCAGATTGCATAGTGTTTTACTGCAGCTATTGACATTGTCACCCAGAGATGGCAATGAAAACGACTTCGTATCCACTATGCACAACCTAGATTTTTAGCTGAAACCTGAATTTACTCCTATCAGTACTACCACCTGGACAACTATTTGATTAAGACAGACTCATTTTTAACGCAATCGACACAATCGTACTTTTTATACTCTTCACATACTATTGTTTAAACACAGAGATTGTTATGAATAATCAGTCCATTGTGTTCTTCACTCGCATTCATTCTTTAATTTAAACAACACCTCATGTAGTACTAAAATCTGTTAAAAAACATTTTGCTTAAAACAAGTTGTTGAGCATTCGCTCAACAAATTTGGAACCGGTTAAAAATTTCTTACAATTTCAAACACGATTAAGAATTTTTATTTTATTTTCTAACTACCTTTGATTTATAGACAATACTTTGGTCTCATTGTAAAAAACGTCTCATTTGAAATCGTCTTTCACTTCATAGTCGTTAACTTTTACATTTGAAATAAATTTACGTAATATAAATATGTAATAATTAAAATATGTAAATACACGAAAAAAATGCATTCCATATATAATAAGTAATACAAAAAATTAAACACATTTTTTAAATAAATAATATTAAATCAAATTGTAATAATTGTTTTAGTCCACCCTTTTTTCACCATTTTATAACTTAAATTTTTTTATTTATATTTTATTTATATTTATTTTATTTATATTTATTTTTTATTTATATTTATTTGAATTAATTTTTTTTAATTAATTAATTTTAAGCCCACCACGTCGATTTACACCCACCCCTCGATTTACCTCGGACGACGCTGTCGACAGTGTCGCCGGTGTGCCATGCCAGCTCCTCGGCGCCATCCGGCCCCGTTTTTCGCGCATCCTCACGTGGCCCCTGCTGGGACGCCATGCGTACTTGAGCATCGCAACCACTGTCTCAATCCACGGCGCCGCTCATTCCGCGAGCTTGTTTTTCGGTCCACTGCTTTTTCGGCTTGCTAATCTCGTTGTCACTCGGTGCACTTCTGACCGCTGTTTCTCGAGCGTTGCGCAACGCCACTTTCGTCGAAGTGCCACCTCCCGATCACTTTTTGCACTCTATTCTCGGCCGATAATGAACTTCGCCCGGTTCTCTTAGTGTTCCTGTGATCGTCGTTAAGGTTCACCGAACCCCGTGCTATTGATAAACAACCGATCTAATTGTAACGCGACGGCATTCCGCGGCCCATTTTCCCTCTGAAAACACGCAGTCAGTTTATCGGAATGTTGCAAACAAATGTCGTAAATTAAGTTCCTTTAGCGAATCGTGTTAGCAGTTTTTCGTTGGAATTCGCATTTAATCGCGCGACGTTAAAATTAAAAGTCCCGCGACGGCGATGTTCGAATCGTCACCGTCGATCTCGCAAGCAATAATATTTGTCCGGCGTTGTACGTGCCGCGATAACGTCCGTCCCTCGGTGCAAACATTCGCCCGGAATCGTCCATTCAGAGCCTCGTCAGCGATCGGCTTCGGTTCATTCATCCGATCGTGACTGAATGCCGGAAAAACGCGAGTTGCGACAGCGAATCGTCGACCTCAGCTGTCGTCGATGACTGGTCACATGTCTCTTCTCAATATCTACCGTTTACTCGGTGATAAGTGTTGAATTGCAACACCAACAGTTTGGTGGAAAGGAGAGCATAAGTGTCTAACCAGGACCTTTAGGATTCGCAGTTCACACTTATGAAGCACTAATTGTAGTGTTGATTGTAGTGCAATTGTTGTCAGAATTTTCAAGGAAGACACCATAAGTGTCGAACGTCCAAGAATTGACACTTACGAAACTAATTTTGTTCTGTTCCAAAATTTCATTAAGTGGTACCATAAGTGCCACAAGTCCAAGAACTTAACACTTACGAAGCACAAATGTTTATCGCTTCGCCGCCACTAATCCTTTTAACTTTTCACTACAACACCATAAGTGTCGTACATACAAGAACTTGGCACTTACGAAACACTAATTTCTGTACTGTCTCCACTTATTATTTCACATTTTCACGGGAGTTGTACCGTTAAGTTCAAGAACTCGACACTTACGAGGCACTAATTTTCGTAGTGCTGCCGACACTAATGTTTCGCAACGAGCACTGCTCGAGTCGTTTGGCAGCGCGTTTCGTGACGAAAAATCGGTGACGCGGTGTGTCACGACGACACTAACAAAGTGGTTTTCCGTTGGCTCGTAATAGCCGAAACGACGTAAGCAAGTCGTCGGTGATAAGCGTTGAGCAACCGGAGAGATAACTCGCGTTGGTGTGAGATCCCGGCGTCCACTGAGACAATTCCGGCCACGCTCGGTTCACCAAACGTTCGCGGAAACGCATGTGGGGAGTGACCACGTGACTCGGCGTACGGCGCGACATGTGGCGTCAAAAGGGCCACAGCATTCGAGACGTCGCCGCCGTTATCTCGCGCGCGTTATTTTTAACGACGCGCCGTAAAAATACCGTCTTATCAGGCGCGTTATTTCGGTTAATGAAGGCAATTATTTGTTGGTGCCGGTTTTTGTCGGGTGCCGACGGGGGTATTCCAGTTTTTGTTTTTGTCGAACGATTGTCGACGAAACTGCTTACGTACGAGGCACGAGGTGTCGGCTGACGAACGGGATGTGCGCAATTGGAATTTCGCGCAAATATTTGCATCGCAGATGCAAGCGCGCGACGTCGCAGCGTTGCGCCAACAAAGAATTATCGCCGCGCTTATCTGCGCGCATCATTTGCAATCGAGTGTTGCACGCGGTTCGGCGCGTCCAATTTATCGTGGACGAGCGCCGACTGCTGACGCGTCGCGATTTCGAGATCGATTTTTTTTCGCCTTTCGGGGGTGTGTTAAATAATCGGAGATAAACATGATTGCATAAATATATATATCTAGAGTGACAAAATTTGATGAAAAATAGATGTGAATGTGATTAAAAGCTCAATGTGTTCATAAATGATTAGAATTTGATCATTTACAATCTCATTTTTCATCACATTTAGATCTAGTTTGAAACAATTTGCAATTATTGTAAAAAAATATATTTTTTAGCCACGAAGGGCAGTTCGATATTGCAAATTAATTCATTTATTGTACAAGTAATTTCATAAAATACACTTTGAAATTATTTGGTATTGTACAATAACAATCGTAAACTAAATCATGTCATTTTAAATTCATTGATTTTAAATCTCATTACTTAAAACAATATGGCAGTGTATAATTGTTACCGTATCATATTCTTGGGGTAACGATTTATTATCGATTTGTTCACAAAAATGGATGAAAGAATTTCATCACGTATGAATCATTACAAGCCAATTTGTAAATCAATTCTGATAAAACTTAAGATATTTATCGTAAAATCTTGACAAACAATGATTCGCATTAGTATCAACACTTTTCCAGTTGGCCTATGAAAGGAAGTGACTTACAATATGATATCTTGACCCTTTTACAATATTATACTGTGGGTTTCAATTTATATTATATTATTAGCAATATCATTTTCTCAAAGTAAAACCGTGGCTGGACGTATTTCATCGCCTTTCCATCTGTCTATTATTACCGCGTCCATTTCATTCGAAGATGGAATTTGTTTCACGAAAATGCAACCATCGCCGAAGTAACAGTACGAACGTCATCGTAAAAGCAATCCTTTACACGCTCAGTCAAAACATTATTATTAGGAACAGCGCCGGAATAAAGTAACCGTTAGGCACAACTAAGACTTGAAACAACAGTCGCACAACACCGCGAACAGATATTTACGTTTTACGTTACACAAAGCTGTTACCCGAGATCGTCCGCGCCAGGCATTTAAAATATTAACTCCGACGCTTCGAGAGAAAAGACGATCTACGTCAAATTAAGCTGCTTGTACGTTTCTCCAGTTTTACGCGCTCGCTCGGACAGCCGAATGTCTGCTTTTCGATACAACTAGCTCCATCATTCATCCCACGTCACATACAAAACTTTGCAACGCAGTATTTTGAGCCTTTCCCGAATGAACTCTAAATTCAGATATTGTAGTTTGAATGTTTTTGTTCAAATGAAACTAGTTCGAATAGTTAAAAAATGTTAATTACAAAAATTGTAACGAAAAACAAACAAAAAATTTTTGTATTCAGCAATTGTTTGCAAAATTAAAAATTTTGATAATTAGGAAAATTGATATTTATTACGCTATGGCAGTGGACTATCCAAATGTTTGAAACATTGAAAATGCTATCATAAAGTCACTCCCAACAAAGTGATACTAAAAATGTAGATCGAATTCGCTACGTGACCTTTTGCTAAACACCGATCAAATTATCATACAAATTGACAAAATCATTACTTTTCATGGAATGGCTTTTACAGAAACGTGATTCATAAAGCCTGCATGTCATCGGACTTTCTACATTGTTTTTCTTCTGTATCAAACTGTAACGTCCATGATTCACCACGTGAATCTCATAATTAAACGTGCGATTTCTTATTTATCGGCTCGTTGCGTTTCGGTTTCGCAAGATCATATCGCCGATCATTTCCCAATTTCGCGCGCGATCCTTCGGCTTGTTTGCCCAAACAAAAAATACAATTCCACGCATCGTTTTCACGCAAAACATGATGCGATAGCGATCTTTCGTGATATAATTCGAAAGCATGGCAAACATGTTTGTAACGTTTAATGACGTTGAATAGTTTGAAAAAATGTTATTTCAATTTGTTATCATTTTTTTAATTTAACAAATTATCGTAATCATTATTCATCAATTTTGCAGCTTAAACTATTGAATAGGAAACGCATTTTCATTATGAGGAAATAGTTGTCATTAACATTTCAGGACAGTACTTTGTTAATAAAACAGTACTTCGTTAATTAACAAAACCGATCGATTGTGAATAATATCTCCATTCTCATTGGCTAATTTATAATAAAACAATTCAGTTTTGTACACGAAATTTTGAGTTTAACATTCCATTGACTGTTTTGCCACGATACCGTCGAAATGTTCCGCGATTGTGCAACCGCGCGATAAAAGTTGCACTTTCGTAACTTTTCGCCGCAGATACTTTTCGGCCGATAATTGGTTCCGTTCGACAATCGAGCAGCCAAACACAGCGCCCCCTTTATTCCAAAACGCAATAAAGAAGAAACATCGCGCTAATTAATTCCGCGCGAATCGTGGCGTTGCGATTAATCACAGTGATGTTTGTGCTCCCTTTGTCGATTGGCACTTGTTTCTGCGTCCTCCGAGACGAGTTATACAAGTTCGTCTGTGTATGTGGATGTGTGTGAATGTGCCACACTGACGGTCGCGTTATCGGTTGCACCACCGGACGTCTGGCTCCAGTCTTTTGTCGAAATCGTGCGACGCGTTTCCGTTTTGTCGGAGTCATTTTGCGAAAACGAGCTGCAGGCCATTTTTCGACTCCGAGATACCTTTTATTGTGATCCGACGGCGGTAATAAATTGTTGCGCGAGAGCGAGGGAGAGGGGGAAGGAAAACATCCGCATGCTCAGAAGTCTAAATTAAAGCGTTGTTGCCAATTAATTAATCTTATCGCGATCGTTGCTCTTCTACGAAATAAGTAGGGGAGAACATTTGTTTCGTATTGTGCACTTCTAATAGACTTTTAATGTCGAACCGGTATTTAAGCGCACTTCATTAGGCTGACGTTTGGTCGAATATACGAGATGTGATTTGGTTACAATTATTTGACTGAGTGAAAGTAAATTGGAATCAAGATATTATCCGATTGGTTCTACGTTTCTTTGGAATTGTTGATATTTGATTACTTATGAGTTCTTTCATTAGAGATAGCATAGAATAATAAAAAAAAACTGTTATTTTTTAATATAAACATTTTTTTAACATTATGTCTGCATTGAGAAATCCTTTCATTTAAGTACAAACTTACTCTGGCGAGGATAATTTTATAGAATCGGCAATTTTTTTTAACAGAGTCATTTTATATTCAAATCAAATAATTTCTTATTTTTAAGCAATTATTTGATTTTAAGGTAATATATTTCGATTTCGTCCAAAATTAATGGCTTTCATAAAAAGTAAAAAAGGTTTGCTATTTTCGCACATTCGACCAATTAAATGAAAATCACAACTACATAAAAATTCGCTTATCGCCCAATTTATATTGACATAAAATAATACATGTTGATAAAAAAATTAATAATTCGAGTATCGCTGGTAATGAAAGGCGTTTCAACATCAATTAATTATTAATGACAGTTTTAACTTCGCAGCGCGAGGAGCGACGTGGTATAACAGCAGTATTAATTTGAGTTAGTGCTGCATTAATTGACGTCGAACGAACAAGAATGAACAAAAATTGCTCCGTCACACGTGGCTCCGCAAACTCGCGCGTATTCGCCCGCGGTAATCGCGCGAAATAAATAGCGCAATTGCATTTGCAATTGCATGTACGACGACGAGTGCTTTTATTGAATAAAATAAAAGGCGCACTTTTATCTCAACGGCGCGCAATTGCTGTGTACCGAGTCGGTAAAACTGCGATAATCAAGATGCACAGCGAAATATTCCTCGGAAAACGTGATAAGAATTTTGCTGCGATGGCGTTTTATTCAAAAACCGCGATGTCGTTAAATGTTCGATCTTTGAGATGCGCGAGGAACTCGCGGGGGTCGACAGATTGGACCGGAATCGGAACATTTCGTCGGATTATGACGGGCGTAAAAAGTTCCGCAATTTATGATTTATTAACGAATTATTTAGGATTGACTTGAGATCTGTACGGTTCCTCGAGATGGAGTTAGAGTTAATGACATATAAAGAATATCGAGAAAACGATATTCTGGAAAGAAAAAAGATACAGCAATGTCGTAAAATATGGGAAGTCGTCTTAGGAAATAATTGGTAAAAGTTCTTCTGTAAAAAAATTGAAATGTGTCATTTTGTGATATATTGCAACTTTTACTTTGCAGATTTTACTTGTTTTGTTAAAATTTATTGGTTAAAAAACCATATATTATAAATATTTATGCAATAAAATAGAAATTACAATATGATATTGTAACATTTAGAATCGTATTGAACCATGCATATATTGTTCTTCTTACAATATGGTGTTTTTCGATGGAATGTTCTATCTTGACATAAATGTCACGTAGCAAGGAATTTCGCTTGGTTTTAAAAATGTATCAAGAGGGAAAGTCCCTTGCGTGAAGAAAGATTCGGCTTGAAAAAGTATCTGCCACGAATCGTGACAAATGTCTCCTCGCGCTGACGCGCTCTTTCTTACAAGAACCCTCAAATTACGGTTTTACCGCACGTGCGTAACGCGTTGGGGTATTTTAGCAAATGAATTTTAATTTGCGAGAAGAACTTCTGGAACGTTTCGCCGCGTAAAGTCTTTCAGCGATTAGTTGAGCGATGAACAGAGTGAACTGAAAAACGTGTTTCAGGAAGGAAGAATTGATGAAGCGAAATTTTCGACGGAGAAAATGCGATTTTCACCGATACGGTAAGCTGTGTTGGTAATACATGTTTTATCAATCTAACTTCGTTATTTCGATATTTAATTAAAGTTTATTATTGAATTTCAAAGTTCAGGCAAAGTAGCTCATTTGCTCTAATCCGTTGATTATCCGTACATCGCAAAGCGCGCGAAAAATGTAATATGAAAACTTTGAACAGTGAAAATGCTCATTACGTCGCCAGTGGGCTGAAAAATGGAAATGACATCCGAGTACAGTTAAAAG
Organism: Ceratoteleas bidentatus; assembly: GCA_022817645.1. Lineage (NCBI taxonomy): Eukaryota > Metazoa > Arthropoda > Insecta > Hymenoptera > Scelionidae > Ceratoteleas > Ceratoteleas bidentatus. The sequence goes on along the minus strand of JABFPB010001168.1, from coordinate 9,301 downwards.
TTAATTAATCTAGTCGAAATTCGTTTCACTTTCATTTTGCTATGCACATTTGCAAATTACCACACGTGAAATCATGTGCAATTTTGTAAATTGAAATTATTTACACGAATTAATTTGGTATCACGCTCAACTTCGTCCAATTAAACATACGGGAAATGAAAATAAGAGTAACCTTTTATTTTATAACCTTTCGACGTTAACCTTTTAAAAAAGTCGTAACTGAAAAGTAAGAAAACTCGCGAATCAAATTACTGAAAAGATCTCGTCCAACATTTTCAACTTTTTTTCAAGTTTTTTCAAGTCGGTTACGATCGAATGATACCTACTCATTTATTCGTCCGTTCAAATTGGAATGGAGAGTAAATGACAGAGCGAATATCGCGAAAAACGCTGCATTATGCGCGATTCGAATCCAGTGGTCGAACTAATGGGTTACCTTTGTTTCGCGGTTTTGTTTGTTTTGTGAACGTATCGCTTTGGTATTAACCAAGCTACGAAACTTCTATTATAAATTGTTGTTTGACATTTAGAATATTAATTTACAACACGGGACAAAGTGAGGAGAAACACAATTTACACGTGTTCGAACTGATTTCACCGTCGAAATGTCAAACGACGAATCAGGTGAAAAATTCGGAATGCAATTGACTCGAAATTTGCCCTTTCGTCAATTCGTCGAAAGTCGGTTATTCGTTCGAAAGGAAATGTTTTAGGTTTCTCCGGGAAAATGCAAAATCGAGCGGGACTTTGCACGTCAAAAGTGACTGTGTCAAGGTTTGCTAAAATTTAATTTGTCAATTAATTTATTGCCGCGTCAATTCGAGTCGGTGCATAGTTTCACAGCACTAATTAGTTGAGTGTGCACTGTAAAGAAGTGCCTTTGAATTTCCGGAGAAATTTTTCAGTTTGATTTTTATTACTGCAATTTTTATACCATGGTACGTTCTGCAAGAAATGAAGAAATATGTTGAAAGGAACTGACCAAAATGATGCGAAAGGAAATGAACAAAGTATTTATGAAATAAGAAATTTGCGAATTTCAGAAATACAACCAGAAGGCAAGACAATAATTTTACATTTCTATTATAATTTATTGATATATGCATTTGGAATATTTCACTGAATTTTAATGCAGATATTCTTAGTGTTATATTAACTGCATCATTTTTGAGGTTAGAATAACAATTGTCATACATCTTTAAATTGATTCGAAATTAATTATACCATCACAATATTTCCAATTATAATTCTATTTTATTTTTTCAATTAAATGCACTCCAACACTTGCTTAAAGATCCCAGTGTTTTTACAATAAAAAATCGCGATTCGAATCACAATTGCTGTTTGTCGCGCGTTTAACTTTGAGCCACATCCAAAGTCGGTGGCATTTTTGTCGTCGCGACAGTTTATTTTTAGGAACGATTCTTGCCACTCGGAAACTTTTCTTCTGTTTAGCGAGATGCATAAATGCACGAGTGCAAATCGCTGTTTCGCCGCCATGCAAACAATACTCGCGCAATCACGGCTGTCAAAGTTTGAAAAACGCGCATACGGAGCTGCAGCTGCGAGCAAAATAAATCTCGGATTGAAACGCGCCGTTCGCGCCGAGTACGAGTTATTAATTTGAGTCGCGCGACTATTAAGACAATTTTTGACATTTCAACAGTGTTTACAAAGCGAACGCGAAAACATTCGTCTTTGCGAAGTCAAAGAAAAGTTCGCATTTGAGTATTTTTAACTTTCACGAAATGTTTGCCGGGAACTAAGGCGCTTTTCTTGCGAGGATTCGCGCATCCTGCTTGTCGCGACTAATGGATAAGGATATGAAGCAGCCTTTAATTTGCACCCTGAATTATGCATACGCAGTCTGTAGGAGTACTGCGTAAACTTTCTTACACCTACGGGGAAAATTTTCATACCATTTGAATGCCACGCTAACATCTTCCCCGAGCTTTTTGAATTCAAAACTTGTACCATATTTCTTCCTTTTCCTTGTCGGAGTTAGGTTAAAGTTCAAAAATAAACAGGGCGTTTAATCATTTCCGCTGATGCAAATTTAATCAATTCTCGTCTGGAGTAAATTTAGACAATTTACGACAGGAAGAATCGTGATGCAAATTTACATCAAAATCATTTCGAGAAAACAAACAAATGAAGATTGCACTCGAATAGCTGAGGGTCAGTAATTTTGCTTCACAAACGTGACGGGATTAAAACATGTAGTGAGTCTTTTACAATATTAGTGTTTTAATTAGTGTTAAAACTTATGTTAATTCTCCACTGTCTCCTCTTAAGTCTTCATAACCAAACATATTTTTAAGTGTAATATAATAATAAAAAGTGTAAAATAAAAAAAAATAAAAAATAAAAGAATTCAAAGTACCTGTTTAGTGTTAGTGCTAAGTGCTATAATTTACATGTTTTAAATTACAGCACAAAATCAAAGCATATGAATCAAAGCATAATAACCATTTTGTTACTTTCCCACAATATTAGTACACTAATGCAACACTAATCCCAAAACAGTGCTCATTTTCAATTATCCAATCAAAGATAAAAAAATTCCAATTACCATCTGAATATTAAGATAATCAATTCCGAGATGCGCTATATAAATATCAGCCGGTGCACTTGGCAGCGCGAAAATCCGGCTTCGATTCGTGCCGGGGATTCATTAGTGTCGGACAAAACGTAGCCAGGTCGGGGCGTCTCGAGTCGGGGGTTTCGCTTTGAGCGTCTTGAATGTTCAATACGCGTCGCGCCGGCTAATGGGATTGGCTGAATTGGGTTGCCGGGAAAACAGGTGACGGGGAAAACGTGATCCGCGAATGTCAATCCCCGAAGCGTCGGTCGGATTTATCGCAAAAGAAGGTCAAAGGTCAGAAGTGCGCGGCCCGCCGGGTCACGGCAGGATGCGCCGCGGCAAAGGACGCGCAAGCTTGCCGCGCGATGAATATGAATTTCGCGAATTACGCGGAGTGATGGGAGAGCGTGCGCCCTCTTTATTTCGCCACGTTTTTACCTGTCGTTCCCATTTATTACACTTTTTAATAAATGCGTGTTAGTGCTGGCAGACAAGTGGAGTACCAGAGCGAGCTTCATTCCGCAGGACACAGAGGTAGGATTGATTGTTGTGGTGTTATGTGACGTGAGGGGTGGAGAGGTAGAGATAAAGTTATTATTTTTTAGTTAGTGGGTTGTGTCTGAATCGGAGAGGGGTGGTAAGGAAAATGTATGATGACATTATGAGGGACGCAGTTTTAACCTTTCACCTTTAGCACGGGTGAAATAGAATGTGGAAAGTGGAGCTATGATTTGTGGAATTTTTATAAGCATTGGTGAGGTGATGTAAAATTAGTGATTCTGGGTCTTTTTGAATGGCAAGGTAGAATTTTGTAAAGAATATTGAAAAACGTATAAGTGTTTCTCTATTAGAGAGTTTTTATAATAAAATCTTTTTGTATCGGAAACACTAATACACTTATGAGTTCAATATAATGTGTAATACTACACAACTTTTGTATTTTTGTTAGTGAAATATATTCTCTGTCCTTAGATAGATAAAATATGACTCTCGAAGAAATTATAAATTGGAAATCTCTGCTAAGAAACTCAGTTTGTCGAATTCTTTTAAGATGTTAAGTAAATGTTAAGTATAATTTTTCATTGTCACAATTTTGTTAACTCCAACTGAAGATTCTGCTAATATACCAAAACCGTCTATCTTGTTCAGTTACAACAATTATTCACGAGAATTTTGCATGACATCGACCATCTAGTCGGTTATCGCGACCTCTATTTTCTCAGAGTACGACCCATGTTATTGTTACTGAAATTAGCATAACTCTTGCAGCAACCGTTACATATGCAATGGTATCTCGTATAAATTTTTCTCACTCTGAGAAAAATACTACTTGGCAGGAATTTTAACCGAGAAACCAGGTAACTGTGCATTATCGACAGACTCACACATTTTTGCCCTATAAACAACAAATTTATAATTTTTTCATGAACGATGATTCTGGCTGTAATTTTCGATAATTCTGACTCAACAAAAACTCGAGACGTTATTAACGAAGGTGGCATTTACAACGGATCGATGACAGCGAAATATTCGCGAGATGTAGACAAATGCCGCGATTTATCGGAGCGCAGTTTCGTAGCTTAATGATAACATTTATCAGCCATTAATCCACGCTGCATCCTTGTTCATCTGCTTTCGATTAAATTTATTCCTGAGCGCAAATGAAACATACGCATTATGTCGAAGGCTCGAGAGGAATGATGGATGGCCTCTTAATTAATCGGTTACACGCGAAGTTCGTCCCCGCGATACATTTTTATTAATTGCGCGTGTCTCGCGATTTGAATATTCGTCTAATTACTATGCTCGGGATAATGAGCGCGAAGCGGGCGGAAGTTGCGCTCTTAACATCGGTATCTTTTGTCCGTTATTTTCCAATGACGAGCATCCTTTCAATTGCGTAATCAGCAAACAATTTGTAATAATAGTTTGAAACTATTTTGCATCGTTTTAGGATGAAAACAAATGTATTAAATTCACTTATAGTACATTTAGAATATAGGATCCATTTTACGAAAATTTAGCGAATTGCTCACTTTAGTAAGATTGATAGTTTTATCAAATCTGAAGAATTGAACGAAAATTCATAATTTGACCAATTAACAGAAATGTTGCACAATAAAATTGTTACATTTAGCAAAATTCTTGAATGTAGCAAATTACTTTTTATTGTAATTCTAGTAGATATTTTAGAAATTCTGGTAAATTTTTTTGGATCTGCACTGTTTCACTGCAGAATTGAGAATAGAGTACATTTTGATTCAGTTTCCAATAATTGCGAAGTGCGTAATACATTTGAAAAGGGCGGGAAATTTGAAATTGAAATGCAGCCGAAGGAGCAAATAAGCGATGAATTTGAGATTTGCGCTTAAGCGGAACATTTGCTCGATCTCGAAGCGCACGATTCGACGAAATGTTCGGGCGTGCATAAATGCAACGGTGCAGCATAAACGCACCGAAATGTGCCGCGGGAGAAAGGCGATAAATTAGTATGGCCGCTGAGAAGTACGCTCGCGCGTGCCTATGTATTTTCGCGGGTTTGAGGCCGCGATCTCAATCGCCTCCAACCGAAAGGTTGAGCAACTCGCCGGATAAACGACCAATCGGTAACATAGAAATTGCCGCGCCATGTAGATGGCAGCAGCTGATGCGCCAGTTTCGTGATGAATTCATCCGCTCACTTATTTGCCAATTTCACCCATCGGTGAATAATGCTTTTAAATATTTCAACTTTTTAATTAATTTTTTAATTAAATTAAAATTAATTTCGTTTCACATATTTTTGCGTTTTTTGTCATTCATTTTCTATTCAGTGCTAAGAAATCTTAATAAACGTTTTGAAGTAAACGAAGGTCGGATGTTTTACATGCGAATTAAGTAAATTGTTTTAATTTATTTTTTAATTAAATTAAAATTAATTTGGTTTCACATATTTTTTCGTTTTTTGTCATTCATTTTCTATTCACTGCTAAGAAATCTTAATAAATGTTTTGAAATAAACGAAGGTCGGATGTTTTACACGCGAATTAAGTGAACTGTTTAAGTAAATGGCGGAAAGGATGATTGTTTTGCGAAATTAATTTCAGTGCTTTTAATTGAAACAAATTATTCGGAATTATTTATTTTTAGAGAATTATTTAAGCGGAACAGTGAAGTTGTCTGAACGTGTGAGTTTAATTTAAATGTTGGGAAAGTATCGTAATTTTGCATTTGTATGACGTTACGGTACAATTGAATGTACAAATTGCATGTTGTAATATTTATTTTTTAACGCAGAACGCAGTAAAAAATTTAACGTACGTAATATAACGTATTTTAATGTTTAATTAATATAATGTAGATAAAAGCATATTTTTTGCTCATACAGATTATGTTTTTGCAATTCGAAGTTCGCTTGAAGTAATAATAATGAAATATTCACTGTCATCGTCGTGTCGTGAATTATTTCGATATTTAATGAAAATTATTTCACCATATTTATTCTTTTTGTTTACGAGATTAAATAAAAAGCACTGTCGGTCGATAATGGATTATTTAATATGCTGAATTTTCAGTGTAAAATTAATTATTATTATCCGAAATTTGTAATAAATAGAATATTTTTATCCAAAAATATTAACAGTGACAATTTAAGCCGAGTAAGATAAAAGCTAAATGCATTTACAGTTGTAAAATATAACATTAAACTCTAATGAGAGTCTAATAGACTAAATGTACTGCGTATGCGATCGAGACCTTTGTAATGTAATCTGATCGGAACTCTATTCAGGTCAATACTCAAGGCAGGGTATGTTTACAATCGAAATAAAATGTGATTTTTAATTACACAAATGTCTATGTTAAGGTGAATGTACAAATGACAATGATTCGTGTCATTACTCCGGTAAAAATTAATTCGGCTGAATTTTAAGAGACGTTTTCCGAGATAATGGGCTGCATGACATGACATTAACGAGAGTGATCGATAATTTTTTTCAAGTTTAAATTCGCATATTCACTATCAACAATAAATCAAACCATTACTTTTTCCAGTTTAAATATAGAAATACGTTACTTCTGGAGGACTGAAGTACTATAAACATCTTTTTATACCAAAATTTACATGCTCAAAATGTGGTGGTATAAGATAATAAGAATGTAGAGCTTTTGTAGCTTTTCAGTTAATTTCACACAACTGTTTGGATAATTCTATTTAATATTAGGTTAAATTTAGCGAGTTTTCCATATACTCTATGAATAAATGCAATGATTTCTGATCTACTTTATTACATTAGAATGGAAGGCATCCATTTGAATAGTCTAGTAAATGCAGTCAGATCGTTGCCAAGAATTTCTTATCTTTCTTTATAGAAAACAGTTGACAATTTTGGTGTCATTCTAAAACAATATTGCCTTGCAAGTTATTTATGTTGTCTTTTTTCATTTAGGATGGTTTTTAATCTGCATATAAAATTAACAGAATTGAGAAAAAATATAAAAAAAATTATCTTTTTCAAGTGAACATTTATTTTTATTATGTATTATAGCACTATTGTTGAAATAAGTTTTAATTAAGTGGAATACGAATTAAGTATTTTGCTACCGTATTATTCGTACCAAATAAACGTATGTAGCTCACCCTAAAAATGTCATTATACCGCAAACCGAGTCCGCCTGCGGCATGTGGACATTCTATTTGAAAATCAGACATTCCTATTTCCTCCTGCCTCATTCGGATTCGGCATGTTGAAAATAAAAGTCAAGTTAGCCGAAATCTAAATAATTTCCCAAGTTGCCCCTCAGTTACCTGAATTTTACGATCATGTAGCAATCAATTTACAATTTAAACTATACATAAAAAATACACTCAAATATATTTTCCATTCAAAAGTTCTAATTGTTAAATAGACTAATAAAAGATTTATTAACCTCCCCAGAAAGATACAACGAATCAAATCTATCATTTAAAAAATGCTGCCGTTTAATCTCAAGTCTCTTAAACCTCAATTTCTATCCACCTCTCTTATCCATCCAAAATAAAACGATTATCCAAAAAAACTTTTTTTAATCCACGAAACAGAAATTTTCACCTCCAAAATTGGTGCTTGAACCCTTTTCCGCCAAGTTGCCACCTTCCGCGACATCCTCGCTTTTCGCCTGTTTTCAATTTTCCGTATCGCAGAACCAATCCGAACTGAAAACAAGGTAGGCATAACGCCGCAGCAGTTATCGATTAACTGTCTAGCCGGTTATGCTCGCAGACTTGTCTCGGCGGTATTGTCTTTCGGCGCGATACCTTCGCGTCCTATAACGCGCGGATGCGGTGACACGCGTGAACGAAAAAGGCCGCGCCCATTTTTCGCGCAAATCCGCCGCGGTTTTCGCCGCTCCCGGCCGATTGTTCTAATCAGCCGTGCGTGTTCCAGCGCTCCGGATAACCGCGCGCGGCGATGTTGCCCATTATCGAAAATTATTTCGAGCAATTTATCAGCCGGAGGAGGCTGTTTATGGGGGCGTACGTGCATAAACTGGCTCGTACACGTAGGAGGCGGGTTTTTGTGCTTCGCGGGAATTACTATCTCGCCGTGCCAGATAGTACCAGATAGCTGGTTTTCTGTCGAAGAACTTGGCGCTGGCATTTTTGCGGCTTCCTCGATAAAGCGCGGGAAAACGCCGCCAACGCTTGTACTGGAATTCGCGCGGAATTCCTAGGTTGAGTGCAAAGAATCGCCCCGAATGCTGACCGATTTTAAACTAGTCGTTCGGGTGCATTTTCTTTTTTTCGGCGAACTTTTGGTGGATTTATCGGGTGATGAGAATGTTTAAACATTAAAGGAAATGAGAGGTTGTTCGAGTCAGTCTGTAGGTTGAATGTTTTATTCATTTGATCATTTGGTCTTTACAGCGTACGTTTCTTTGTTGTTGGAATTGCATTGGGAATGAGATAAACGTGTACACATTTGGAAAAGGTAGAGATATAAGGCGTTTTTTTGTATTTTAGATAGGTTAAGGTTTAGGTTTTTGGATCGCTATATTACTTTTCGCAATGTATGTTATTTTAATGTTTTAGATTAAATTGAAATCAGAATTATATGAAGAAAAGTTCAGTTTTCTTGGCTAGTATGAAATATAGAAACAGTCAACAGTTGCTAACTTACCGCAATCATCTCGGAGGGCTCCAGGACAAAACACTCATTGGGTCTTCGGGGACTTCCGCCGGTGCGCTTTCCGAAGCTGTAACAAAAGAAAGTTTATTAATCGAGTTTGTTCAATTAGGTACAAGAAATATTGGTTAAATAAACATGAAAATAAAATCTACGTGTTACGCACCGCAGAGAGTATTTTAAGGGTATTTTGAGACCAATTAGCAACAGTAATTTTGTTTTCGAACATTGTATAAAATATTTATAAAATATACTATATGTATTTGAGAAGATGTTAAAAATACATAAAGATTTTTCTTGAGTATGATTTTTTAATTACATTCGAAGGGTTGAAAAAAGTGTTATATCATTTCCAAATGAACAAAGTCCCCTCCAAAAATATTATCGAAAGAATGTACAAGATAAAAACATGTTTGAATATGAAGCTGAAACTGGCAGACTATTCCCCAGCAGACTATTAAAAAAGTAGCGGTTCTTAACCCAATGCAAAAATAATCTTTCAGAGTTTGCCTGGGCAAACTCTTTTAGTGTTTGCCCAAACTCAAAAAAGATATTTTGTATTGATTTTAAAGTT
>JABFPB010001167.1:0-27380 GCA_022817645.1 Ceratoteleas bidentatus | reverse complement strand
AGGAAACCACATCTGATAAGGCTAACCTTATCAGGTCCTGATCAGGTTATGATAAGGCAAGCCACGTCTTAGTGTGGTAATAAGATAGGCATATCGCAATGACTCATGTATAAAATGTTCCAAAAGCTCGGGGACAAGTCAGTGAAACTGAAAACTGAGCATCGAGGGTTCCGTTCTCGTCTTAGTCATTGTATTTTTTCGGCACATTGGAAGCCTGATCAGGTTTCCTCATCATATCCACATCGATTCCTACCGTTACATCAGTGATGAGGACCTGATGTATATGACTGATTAGGTTTTGATCAGGTGATGTGGCATCCTTATAAAACCCTTATCTCAGCATCACAATTTTTACTAGGGAAATTGAATACTTTTGAAACAATCCGTTTACAATAACTGATATATTCTTCGACTATTATTTGGATAAACGGATTTCTGATTATGATAAGACTGCAGTCTTCTAATTCAAGATATTCTTGAGTTAGAAGACTGACTGGCTCGAATGATACGAAAATTAAATAACGGTACTTGGGTTGTACGAAACATTCGACAAATACATCAATCTTCCCCAAATTTCCACTTGAACGGAAACAATTCCTATTCGATTAAACGAGACTTCCCAAGAAACTCTTTAAGCGAAGTAGGAACATTTCTGAGATTGAATCGGTGTAAATAGTGTAACTTCACACACTTAAAAAGTTTCGTATAATTACAGTTTCTGAATATGTACTACTAATTTTTCCCCGCGCGCATTAAAAGTTGATCGTGCGTAACAATGTTTCATTTGGTCGACACGCTTGACTGGAACATCGTGTAATTGGGAAATGAATGAAGCGCGACAATGTGACGTCAAAATAATTTTGATTTAATTGAGATGCAAACTTTCGTCATGTTCGTCACGGAGTTTGTTTCCGCGGAATTCACGGTTTGCGACGACGAGGACAGGATGATTGCGATGTAAAATGAAATGGTGGAAATGCGAAATTCGGTCCAATTTAAAATTCGAAGAAACGGTTCAATTTAAGTTTTGGCGCTTGAGCGAACGCACGTAACCAGCTGTAATTCTTTTCGTGAGTTATTCAAATGAACGCGTGTCGGGTCGCCGTGTTTTCATCTTTTTTCATTACGGTTACTATAATAAATTAAATTTAATTGCGGCAGCGGCCAAGAACGGAACGCGACGAGCGTGCTCCGGGCGATCGGACATTCTGAAAATGCTTTGCACAATTTATCGCCGGATATTTTGCTGTTTGTTATACGGCGCACGTCGCGAGCCGGGCGCAGGTTGACAATGATCAAATTAAGATATTAATTGAAAACAACCTCCAATGTACGAGCCGCGCAGCCGCTGAGATATTGCAAATATCGACCGCGACGCTTTTTTCGCGAAACGAGCGACCAAAAATGTTTGCCATTTTATTACACCGTTAATGGCGTTAAATTTTATTTCTTGCACTTGAAGAAATATTGCTTTCGAAGGAACATGATTTATGGCCTAAACGAACTTTCGTTTTGCGCGAAGGAAATTGGTCTGATGTAACGTTTTTTCAAGCTGTAAATGATTTATTTGTCGAATGGCTTACGGAATACTTTTAGTAGTATTTCCTACTTTTATTAATTGATATAGTTTAACGTACTTATGATACTTTTGCAAATATTTATTTTAACCCATGTAAAAATGGTGATAGGGGATATATATATGTCTGCCATATATGCGGCATATATTTCCCCTAGATACAATTTTTACATGGGAATTATCTAATGTAAATTTTATAACAAATTCATCAACCCAGAAATTATTTAGTTTCAATCCAGTTTTGATCAGTTTTTATTACATACTGATAGTAATTCCATCAAGTATCGTTTTATTTAATTCCGATCTGATCAAATAATAGTAACTTCATTACAAGAAAAAATTGTTTTCAAGGCACTATTTCAGAAAAGATTCCAAAAACATTAAAACTCAATTGCAAATGGTCTAATCGTGTTGATCAATTTTGATCAATATTTTGATACTCGATTAGATTTAAACCCATAATTCCACCAAACCTAATTGCCCCGTTACCTCACACCCTCATTTCCTGCGCAGGAAATTCCCATTTATCGGATCGCCGCAACGTCGATTCCTCCGAAACATAACTCATCGCGAAAGAATACGTAAATTTGTCAGTGCTTTAAAATGTACGCCGCAATTCGTCTTGTGCGAACCGCGGATATCAATTCTTGAATGCAGGATGGATGTGCGAGACGTATGAACCGCGGGCCGCTTCCGGCGCATCAATCAGCGTGTGTTTTTGCGCAATTTCAGAAGCTGACACGATTGCGCGATACATCTGCAAACCGGCGGCTCGCGCGTCATTGAATTGAATATTGTGACGCGGCCGAAATAATGACGCCGAAGGGCCATAATTTTCGATTCGATCGGGCGCCCGATCGAGTCGTCCGCGAAGTTCAGTCGTTAACTCTTATTTCATGCCCCATCCGGCATAATTTGTTGCAAGCCGGGATGAATATGTTATCGGATCACAATGCGCGCAACTTTCTTTTATTCGGCTTAGCGAACAGTCGAATGTAATACGGAAACGAGCGAAAGTTTAAAATGGCTGGATATTCATTAGCAGTTGCGTTCCGCGTGACACGACGATTTATCGCCGTTCTTTTTGGGGACCAAGTGTAGGTAAAATCATGGGTTGAGAAGTTTGCGTTGCTGTTTTAATTGTGGATTTTGTGATTGAAAATTAGTGGCGTAGTGTATGGAAAAGGTGTGCGAAATTCCGTAGTATATAATGTATAAATAAGAAAGTGAAAAGTTCAGCGCAAATGTAAGGAATTCTTCTTCTGAGGAAATGATGTATCCGTCTTTCCTACAAAAGAAGAATTATAAAAAAGGGACATACAAATGAAAACTCAGTAGAGTAATAAGAAGTATGTTATAAGGAACAGATATAGAAAACTTCAAGAACTTAGTAACGTTCTTTCTAACAAATTGTTTCTGCGACATTGTAAATTAAATCCGGGTTTTGTAACGAAAATACAAAGCAAATTCTTTCTGATCTAAAGTTGGCTGTAAAGTAAAAAAAGTATGCGTTGAAGATTCAAAAATGTCAATATTTGACATTTTTTTAAATCGGGTACATTTTAGGCATAAAATGATGACATTGTATCTATTTTTCCAAAGTGAGGGTCAGCTTGGGTGGTTCCGTCGTTTTTCTTCTGAACCGACGTAATTACAGGATCGATTCAAATTACACTTCTTGACTATGAACGCGGTCTAAAATCGCTACACGATATCCCTGAATCATGAATAATAACCTGCAAATGTCTCGTTATTGGCAGACGAGAACCACTGTTTGCAGCAGTGGTTGACGCCGGGTTTAGTCCGGCGTGCTTCCGTGCGTGTTACATCCAGCAGTGCGTTAGTTACGGCGACCGCATTATTGTTACGGGACAGCAGCTTATAGCAGCTTGGCTTTGCAGAAACTTTTGCACACGGACAAAAAACCAGAAGTCGCATTAGAAAATCGCGTGGCACAACATTTTCATCCGTTTAAGTTGGGAAAGTGTTGAATTAATTGAAACACAACTCCTTACTTAAAGGTGGGAATTGTTATGAGAATTCGAAACAGTAACATTTTTCTAAAATGAAAAACAATTATTATGATAAGAAGATGAAATTAAACATTGCAGTTTGATTATTTCGCTGAGTCTTTCATTAAAATTTAGAAACCATAGATTCAAATATTGATATACTTTTCTCTCCGTGTGTATTTTACAGAGATTCTATTACATTTAAATTGCATTTATCAATTATTAGTTAAAATAAATATACAAAATTAAATTAAACAATACTTCTTTAAATATTTATAATAATTACTCTGATAGAACATCAATTTTACATATATCTAATATATGTATAATATACATAATGTTCTATCGGGGTATTTTAATACAACCTCAAAAACGTACAATAATTATAAAAGAGACAAAGGCTTAAGTTTTCTTTATACAATTTAAACGCACTCTTTACTCAAACATTATATTCGTCTATAACTATTTTTAAAATAATTTTAAAAATATTTCTGTTATGTTTTTAAAAGTTAATATTTCAAAGTTCTGTCTAGACAAAATTTTGTTCATACATTATACACGACATTCAAATAACAAACATTTTTACCGCCAATTTTCATCTAGACCTCGTAAAAAAGTGATAATGTGAGATTGAATTTATTTCGAAATTGAGTATAAAAGCATTAAGTAATTAAATATGAAGATTTTCTTCGCATTTAATAAGTTTGAGTGACATGATATCTGAATGTCATATCATATCATTCAATGTCTTTTATTGTTTTAATATGTTCGTACCGTAACGAATCGTTAATATATGTGATTCCGTGTAAATCAATAGTAATTATCAACGTAAATTGATTGACCGCTGGTATAAAAAAATTCGGTATGTTACGGATAAAATCCATACATGCAATATAATTTAAAGGATATCAGCTAATTTTACAAATAACATCCTAACAAAACTACTTCATAAGTTCTGTTCAATAATATATGCTGCAACGAAAAAATTATGTGCAAACGTAGAAAAATAGACCCGGGAATATAATTATCATTTTCTCCTATTACAAATAAAAAAATTAATCATCCCATCTGCTGAGAGGTAAACCTTACCATGTTAGTTGTATGAGATATCACTATACTGGTACAAATATACTGGCAGAAAAATTCTGGTAGAATTTCATATGGCAAGACAACCTATTTGTCAAATGGTGAAATTATAGCACTCTGGTGGTAAAAGTTTACTACTTGAATAGGAATTTGTACATCTTTTGAGGTTACATTTTTATAAAATATTAAACCAATAACCTTCGACATATTGTGTACTTTTGTCATATTATGCTATGAAAATTAACTGAAAAATTGGTATTTACGATGTATGTCTTCGTTTTATAATCGTGCCAAACACGATGACGCTATACAGCATGACATTGGTACACACTTAAGTGATTAGTCTTTAGTCTTACTTGGTATAGTCTTAATATTAAACCGGTATTATTTATAAATAATACTATACTCTTAATCGATATGGTATTTAGTGAAATTCTACAACTACAAGTGGCAAATCTGTACCACTTGGCCCTTTTCCAACCAGTTTCCTCAGTGTATTTACATTAAATCATTATTCACGCATCCCATTTCTTCCTGCAAACACTTCAAAATCTCTTTTTTTCCCCCCTCCCTTCATCCCCTCAAATTATTCCTGTCACCTAAACGCACTCTGAAATCTTCACGCGAAAAAATCACCTCCCTCGCGAATCCTGCGTCTGATTGTGAATAGTCGCGAGTTAAAAAAGTTGCGCCAAATTGACTGCGTCTTGTGTCATGCTGTTCCCGCGAGTTGTGCCGCGTAACTTTAACTTAGTCGGACGAAATTGCGCGCCGCGCGAAACTCACTCGCAATCCCGCGCAACCACCCCCTCCCCCCATCTCCGTCCCGATTATTAAATAAGGATGACGCGCGAACGGGAATCGGCGGCGCGCCCGCGGAAATGATTTTAAATTGTTTTTAAGGCGAGTCACAGTCGAAGCGTGAAAGTAGCTGATTTTAACGGCGTCCATAAGGGGATTGCGCGGTATAATGGGGGATTCGCGGCGGCCGGGGATAGCGAAGTAAATTGGAATGGTCTTAGGCGCCGGGAGAAATCTTGTCTGCTTATGTAAAGAGGCGCCGGCTCTTTTTCCGCCGGCGTTTAATTTATTACAACTCTCATTTTCAATTCACGGAACGTGAATGGATTTCGTGTGTTCGCCCCGGGAATGTAGGCCACTTTAGTCCCTACTACTTGTTGACTTTGAAGACGCGACGGCGAGCGGATTCGAACGCGGTCCCCGTTTTTGCTGGAACGAAAAAAAAGGCATTCCGGGGATTACGCGAATAACGAGCATAACAACGTGGGCGGCGCGAATTTTCGCCGCTCCGCGCGCCGGAGGGACGAGCGAAGTATTACCGTGCTTTTCATCCGATTATCAAATATAATTAGCTGCCGCGGAGTGCGAGTGGTCAACGCTCCAATTGTACGGACGCATGCGTTATTAGGGAAAAAGAGGAATGTTTGGTTTTTGGATAATGAGTCGTTACTGTAATAAGGCGAGTGTCCCGATTTGAAAGTGGGCTCTGCTGCAGAGCAGTGTTTCCTCCGTTGGAAGCTACAGAGGAAATATTTTTAATAAAGTGCGTGATAAGGGTTTATTTTATTTTTTATTATTATAACTTTTGAACAATGTGTTTAACATATAGGATCACAGTAAGCTTTGGGAAGAGCAATTTAAATTAACTTTGTATACGAACACTTTATCTGAACAATGACTTGAAAATTTTCTGAAATACTGTATGTAAGATTGATTCCAACAATCTGAACATTCTATGAATAATTATAAAGAACATAATATGACAAGTTTTTCACAATTTATATGACGAGGTATTATATTGGTATTATATTGGAGATGAATATCGGATCGGGAGTCAAATTGGACTAAATATATAAATATAAACCTTCACGGAAGTACTTGTTATATTACATTTATTTTTCATTGTTATAATATTTCACATTTACAGTTCGGGTGCTGCTATTACAAATAGAGGTACAATGATAACATTGATGTGCCTCCATGAGTTCTTTATTTATGTTTTTATAATTTATGAATAAAATCGCTCTACCAAGAAACACAAATGCAAGAATAGAAGAGTTGAATAGACTGTATGGGAAAAGATGCAAATAGAAATAGGAATATAGAATTACAGAGACGTGAACAAGAAAACAGACACATAAAATAAAATGCGTTTTTTTATCTTTTTATATACTGTGTAGCATAATTGAATATTCTGGTTGGCGCAATTACATACAAATATCAACATTGATGCAATTGCAGAAGCCCCATTTAGGTTTATGTATTTGTAAAAAAATTGTTTGAATAAATATATTTTGTTTATTTATTGAAAAGAATTCAGTTATATGACTGCAAATTGCTTTTTTTAATTTACATTATTAATGTACATCACAATCAGCACGTCGAGCTAACGAAACATGTATATATTATAACAAATAAATTGTATATCAATTTTACATTCGAAAACAGCGCGTTTTATTTTATTTTAATTGTTGAACATTACTAACTTATTTAATTGTTTTAAATTATTTAATTTGAAATGACATGAAGTTATGTGCTGAATTTCCGTAAAAGACGATATTTAATAATTCCGAAATCACATCACCGCTTATGATCGGTAACCATTTATTTCGGTTACAGTTATCAGTTAATCAGTTTCATCAATCTTCAATCAATCAATCAATCAAAACAATTCGACGATTCGGTATAAACATAACCTCACATTGGCGCGAAATCCATGCAAGTAGAGGGGATAAGCAATCCCGGATAGAGAGTTAACTGTTATATAGTTCAACTTGCCTCTGCCTCTAGGAACTAGACACATTTTTTTCTCCTTTATGTGTCATATATAGACATATGTGTATGTCATACGGTGCCCATATATAATTTTGTCATTAGAACACATTTTTTATTCTACTTTTTCGCTGTTCAGTAGCCATCTAACTTTTCCATGATAAAGTCATTCTTCCGCCAATTTCCCTGCAAAGCATTTCAGTGCGGTGCGAAACTCTATCAATTTTATGATCGTTATGCTGAGGAAGTTCGGGGAGGGCAATTGGATCAGTTGATCGTCTAAAATGATCGTTCAATACATAACTTATCACGTATTGATTTCGGAACTATTTAATAATATTAATTAGACGAACGCGTACGAGAGTCGAATCGCTTGTAATTATCTTTCGAAATGGCTCTGGCGCGAATTGCGCTGTGCCTTCGCGCAGCGCATTATTTCATAAAAATTTCAAAATAGCAATAAATCATTCGATTAAGTGCCACGGAATAATTAACGTTCGCGAATTCGACGTCGTCAGGCGGACGGATCCGTTCGCTTTGCAGTAATGTTATAAATTAATAATTAATACGATTCGTTAAACACTAATGCAACGTAACGTTAATGTGACTCAAATCAACTCGTCAGGGCCGTTGAATCACTGCGAGGTCTTTTTCGTACATTTCGTCGCGCCTTCGGAAAACAGCTGCTGAATAATATAAACGTTGTTTCTCGTTTTCACAAACATAATGACACGAGCCGTTGACGTAATGGCATCAATAATTCATTAGTGATAAAACATCGACAACGCACTTTGCCGTCGAATGTCCGGTTAAATCGCTACGAAATGCGCATTTTTGCGTTCCCGTTCAACATTTATCCCGGCCATGATTTCGTTCGGCATTCCTGTGTTTGGATGACGCGAATAAATATTCAATTAATAAATCGTTTCCGGGGAAAAACGGCCCGGAACGAAAACCCGGTTCGGCCGTCTAAACATTTATAGCAAAAAGAACGGCGCAATGGCTCTCGGCAATTGTTTCTAGTCGAAGGAATCCGACATTGCACGCATTTGCATTAGCCGAAATGAGGGTGCGGGCACGACTGCTGCGGTTACAATGCCATCTGTCGCTCAGGAAGTTTTGTATAAGGGATATAAATAAAAGGCTATTTACTGTCACGTGTACCCGCAGCGGGCTGCGGATAGTCCGAATTATTCGATCGTAATTATGCGGTTCGATTTTTGCGGCCTTTCGATTCGCCGCGACAAAAAGCGAGCTGATTCCGACGGTGATTATCGTTTGATTCGCGGCGGCGAAAAGTGATCGGCATATCGAGATTTCGGGCCGCGTGCCTTTCCATTAAATCGCGATTTCGAGTTCAAAGAAGGCGCGAATAACATTTGGCAAAAAGGTTCGATTGAATTTGCGTTAGGCTTGTGGATGGAATTGTCTTGAGGGTTGCAAATTATAAAAAAATGACGATTTGGGAGATTTTGTCAGGTGTCAGGTAACTTTGGAACAGTCTCGGTCGCAAATTTTGTATGTCAGATGGCATCTGAAGTAGTTTAAACATTTGAGAATGAGGTATGGAAGAAATATTTTTTGTTTACATGGAGTTTGAAAGTGGGTCAGTATTTCAAAAACTGCGAGAAAAGTTCAATTTCTTGTGAAAAAGTCTGACATGCGATTTTAAAGTACCGCGATCTTTCTACATTTTAAGACATTTAATAGAAGTTAAGCTGAAATTTTAGACATACATTTGAAGTGAATTATTACCTTTATTAAGTATTTGATTTTATTATCTTGGAATTGCTAATCAAATCTCAGATAGTGAAAGTTCATTTAATTTGAACTTTCCTTAGAATTAAATTCTCCTGATTACAAACAAAATCATTGTTATAATTGTAAAACCATATATCATAAAGCATATTTACTAACGTCGAATCGAAACGAGTATAACTTGCAACATTCTCGTAACTCGATTGGCAATATCGGAAATGTATTCTTAACGACTGTCTAATGCATTATATAAATCAGCTCCGAATTCGTGTACGACTGGTGACCTACAAAATCTACGTCTGAAATGAGTTATTTGACAAACTTGATTAAACTTGCATGGCGAGATCGATAGCTTAAAGAATGAGAAATTTATACTCGACAGAAACGCGCGAGGCGAGCGATGCGTGATCCGTCGCGGAAATGTCAGGCCAAAGGGGGTCAAACTGATTCGAAAAAGCCCTTGGATGTACGGCCGGATGAAAAATTCACGCCGCTCATTAATTCGCTCGTAAATTGTGCGCGATCGCGCGAACTCATTACACGATACGTTTAATTTGTATTTAAACGCGCCGGCGGGATATTATTTACTGTGCATCAATTATTCACTCGGTTCCTGCGCAAAACGCGTGCAAGTATCGCTCGGTCTATACTGCCGTGGCGCTGATTTTCGTTTTTGCATGAATAATTGTGACGAACAAACGCAAAGACACGCGCGTCGTTGAAATAACAAATTGCGCTACGTTTTTCAACTTATTCATTTCCAGCGCGATCGCGATGGCCAAACGTTTGTTAAATTGACGCAAACGGAATGTTAACGTGCGCGTTTCAATTTTGCCGTGGCATTCATTTATACGAGTTATTGCATTAGATGCATCATTTTGATGTTGCGAGGCGGAAATGACATAAAGATCTTTATTTTTTCAAATTCCGTTGGCCGTCAAATTAGGAATCCCAGTGGGCTTGAGGTGTTGATCCACTTAAAGAGATTTGCATCGCATCGTTAGAAACGGCGATCGCGCATTTAACGCCGCTGCTGCGTTAAGAGCTGTAACCCACAAACGTCACTTTGTATCATCTTCGACTTTGAAGCAGAAGCCTTTTGTACATTCATTGAATTACGCATCAATTTGAGAATACGGTTTTATTGTTGCGCGAAAAACGGTTGCTACATTTCGTGGGTTTGCAATTTTAATTGAGAACTGCTTGGACCAGGTTCAAATTCGACTATTTCGCTTATTGCAATTAGCGAAACATTTTGAGAAGTAACGAGATTAAAAGTTTTTATTTTACTCTGCGCTACATTTTCGGTTTGAGATCGTGCAGGTGGATAAGTAAAAATTAACCGTTATTTGAGTCGCTTTGAAGAGCTATCCAGAAATGTTTGCTGTTGCTAATGTAAATGGTGCAAGTTTTTATCCAATTTTGTGACTGGTTTAAATAAATCTTACGATCGACAGTAGGTCGACTTATTATTTTTGTTTTGTGCTGTATAATAAACGAGTGTAGCCCATAAATATATATTTATTTTGAAAATATGTACATTTTTTATGAGGGCATTAGCGATTTTAATAAATATCTGTTGGAAGTTCGGGTACGCTTTATATTTGGAGGTTGCTTTTAATGAATTTGCGTGTCCATATTCGAATTAATATTACACATAGTTAAATAATGAATATCGCTAGAAATGTATACATTCGATTCCAAATTATGACGTCAATGTCAATGCGAATGTCTCCATTTTGAAGATATCAAAACCGCGAAAACTTGAAGCTAAAGATGAGATACTATAATGCAACTAGATATGGAAGATGAGAACAAAAGTAAAAGAGTTTAAGTAGGAAGAATGTACATATTATAGTCTCTAAACAGTGCAACAATAATTAAAGTTTCTGTACATTAAGAAACTTTTTTGAAAGATACCCGATCACATTTTAATAAACTTTTGTAGAAAACGAAAACTTATTATCGATTTTGTAAAGCAGTTTCCTATATCAAATCCTTTAATTCAGTAACACTTTATTTTTTAATTAAGCAGTTAATGAATCTTTCTACATTTGAACTGGTAATTTAAGATGATGTTACACTTTTCAGTCAAGTTCACACTAAAGTCAGCAATGAGTTCGATATATTATTCAAGTTTTTTTCTTGTTTGTTCTGACTGGGTCAGGCCATATGTTAACAACGATTGGATGTAGCAGCAAGAAGTATAACAGGCAATATTTCGAAAAGTGTTGGAAATGCTTGAAACCAGCCGAAAAATTTTATTTGTGCCTTTAGCAAATATTGAACCGAATACCTCGACGTATTGACATTTGACACACACAGTCAGTATCAGATTATTTTAATCGGATTCCGGTTATCGCAAGCATTGGTCATGTGAACTCAAAATCTGTTTGTGAAAACTAGTAAATTCCTTGGTAATACGTTATTTTTCTTTTCCAAACTATAGGTAGAATATGGGAATTAATGATCAATATTACCGTGAGTAATCGGAGTTAATAAACAATAATATTATTTCATTTATGTTTAATGTTACGTACCCCGTAAATGAATTTCGTGTAAAATTATACATCATGTTGTGTAATCCTGAAACAGATTACACATCGTACTGTAATTTTACACAAAATGTGTAAAAATACACATTACACTGCGTAATTTTACATACAAATTGTTAAAATACACACGATACTGTGCAATTTTACACTTTCTTACATCGTGGGTTTACAGTATATGAATCATTTTAATAAATTACACTCCAATAATTTCTATCTGTACAATTATTTGTCTTAATGCAACCGCAGTTCTCGTCCATTCTATCAAATCTTATAGGTACACTAACAGAAGTAATTACGCTAAGAAAACTAAGTGGAATACCTTACCACTTAAGCGGTAAACCTAACCACTGAAGCCTTACCACTAGAGTGGTAATATCTGTTTTCTCATTGCTTTTAGACATAATACTCTTATTTTTTACACCAGTTTTGAATATTAATTTAAATTACTAAAAATGCATCGCAATTATTCAGAACTTCATCCGTTCTTTATATTTATCGAAAACGGTTTATACTGCAAATGAACGGCACGTTCGTTACAAGTTTACTTCATATTCATAAGTTCATTTTCACTTCCCAAAATTTCCCCCAAACTCATGTATTCCACCCAACAAATGTTTCATTTGACATTTTCTCTCCATTTTCCAAAAGCTTCATTTCAAATTTCCCCCCAGCCAGTCAATTCCACTTGAAAACATACAGTTTACAATGCCGTCTGCCTAAACTCAAAGTACACCACTTGTTTCGGGCAACTTTGCGCTGATTATTTAAAAAGAATATCGCCTGCCCGCGCGTGCGATGAAATTTGGAAAACGTCAACATGGTTGCAAGTCAAATGTTTGCGAATCGCATGTTATATCAATTCTATCACGGCAGTGGGCATAATACGACCGGCGCGGGTTTAACATTAGCACATTGTTCATCGGGCGATGATTTAACAGCGTCGCCGGTTCCTGCGAATTATTTTTCGTCGTCGTCGGTTGGATTTGACGTTGCACTGTTTGACGACGCTACGTGCCGTATTTGTTTGCGGTTTTAGTGTAATCAACGACGGCGGATTCACGAATGTTTTAGAGGTTAGCATGCGCCTTTTCGAAATTCATGCCCGGCGTTTCGCATTCGAATGAAACTGTAACAACTTTGCAAAATGTATGCCACGTTCACGCTGAATGGAATTCGCCAACGTCCGACGATAAATTTCATTAACGGCCCACCAAAAACACGCGGAAATTGGCGAATTCGGATAAAACCTCGTTGCCCGTCCAATTTGCGGGCGAAAATGGCGTGGCGCTGTTTAGGACCGAACCGACGGGATGAAAATTTTTCGAGAAGACTGGAAAATATCTACTCAAGTCAAAAATCGATTTGATTTTCCAATGTATAGAAATCTTCATGCGATATGCCGCATTTTTGGCTAAGTAGATTTGTAACAACCACAGCATTTATTTTAGTCAAGTAAACTTTATTTACCTGAATTAAATAACTAAATATTTAGTCAACTCAACTAAAAATTCAGTTACCTTATAACTGAAAAGTTTGACATAACTATTTCGTTTTCTCACTGTAACGAAAAAACGGAATCATGATAAAATCAGAGTCTTTTCAATAACATGACAATTTCTTAGAATGTGCCTTGCAACTCCGTCGGCGTTTTGCGGCGAAAAGTTTGCGAATCGAATTTGGCCAGTACGATCGCGAAACCGGCATAAAAGTTTCCGTTCGCGACTTTTGGCTTCCGATAATCAACGGGCGTATTTATGCAAATTTACACCGCCGACAATTAGATTCTTTCGGGGGCGCAGGCCGCGCGACGATGGATGATTTGTATTTTGCAATTAAACCGACGGCGGTCGCGCATACAAAACTGCGCCCGTCCGGGGCGATACCGGCGCGCGCGAGTCAAGCACGTAATTTCCGTTAACGAGACAAACGAAATTGTTATTGTTAAGATTAATGACGCCGGGGCGCGCGGCTTTTGACAAATTCGGAAAGTCGCAAATAAACCGCGCCGAAATTCCGCACCCGTAATTGGACGCGATAATGAACATTTTTCGTCGATGCGACGCGAAAACGGAGACGCGACGACCCCGCCACCTGGCGGGAGATTTGTTTTATTTTTTCCGGCGCCGCCTCGGAAAGCAGCGGCGTCAAAGCGGTAACAAGACGGAGTTCGCCAACGCGTTTCCGGTATCCAGATGCAATACAAAATTAGAGGGCGGATCTGTAATCCAATGCAAGTTGTTCGGAACTAGTTGTTACGGAATCAGAGCGCGACAAGCCGAACGGGCGATGCCGCCTTCTAATTATTTCGCGCGCGCGGAAATTTTAATGCAGCTTTCTTGAATTAATCGCCACCACCCCTTTCCCTCCTTCCCCCGATGTGTTACATATTTAAAGACCGCGAGTCACGCGAGTTGCACGCAACGCGCCAGTCGTTTCGGCGAATGCGTGAACACGTCGCTGGCCCACATCCAACCCGCGTGAAATATCGCGGCGGCAACGTTAATCGCCGGCGAAATGGAATTATTGTAACGCGAAAGTTCCGTTTGTCGGCGCCGTGTTAACTGATTCGGCTGTCGGATAATCGCGTAAGTTTTGGGGTGGGTGGGGGTTACAAAAGGATTGCTCGTACTCGTCGTTATTTTTGCATCGCGGCGCCGCTCAAAGTGCCGCCCAACTTTGCGATCTCGCGCCGTGTCGCCGCGCGCAAGTCGTTCCAACTTTGGGGATCCCGCGCTCCCTTAATTTCAACGGCTGCCGGTAAAAAGGCCCGATTGTATCTAAACAGACATAATCAGAGACTGCAAGGGCGCCTTTGGACCAGTTTTACTTGACTCGATTCGGCGAAACTGGTTTCGAGAACATGCACCGAATGATACGGAGGGGGATCGCGATTGGTCATTTGTGGAATTATGAGCGATGACATGCATGAAAAAATTTGTTGAAATTTAATTAATTGATTACAGAAGGGTATCTTCAGCTTAATTCAAAATTTAGATGTCAACCGGTAGTATCAAGAACAAAAAAGATACTGCAGTATCTTATCCGAAGTGAACAAATGGGCATTTTCTCCATGATAAAAATGGCTAAAACACCATTTTATTTACAACACTGGAGGTGTAAATAAAAAATTAATAATACATTTTTGTTATTAATTATTCTTAAGTATAACTTCTTTTTCATTTAATGCAATTAAATGAAAAAGAAGTTATGGTTTGGCCACTTGTCGATTTTTATCATTTCTCTGATCTTTCTGATCTTCGACAGCACTGTGAGCCTACTGCGAATTTCGCTGTTAACTGGTGGGACTCTTCTCGACGACTTGGCGACGCCACTGGATGAGAAATTGATTAATTCGACGGAATCGTAAGCAGCGTTGCTCGCCGCAATAATCGTTCGTCCGTTTTAATCCGACAAAATAAGTTTCCTGCGGCGCATTTTGTACCAATTTGTAGATTCCATTACAAGATAACGTACTTGCATGAGGCGCACGGGGCACCACCAGTTAGTTAAACCAGCATGCAAGATTTTCATGTATTGCAAAGCTTGATTGCTTCTTGTTAAATACGACGTCTCCAGCGTTATCTTGCGGTATTATCATGCCAATTGTTGCAATGCGTTGCGTAGTGCAGCACAAAGTCAGAAAAGTTGTTTCGTTTGTTCAAAGTACGCTCAAAGGAACGCTTATTATCCCGATGCCGTCCTTTCAATCATTCTTAATTGCAACGTTTCTGCGCCCTAAAGCGGGGTTTTTTTGTGCGCCGCGCGGAAATTAATTGACGGTATTCTCGGTTACAAAAAACGCAAAGTAGCTTCATTCGCGGAATGATGTGCGCTTTTTTCCGCTAATTGCCGCGGGTTCCCAGCTAGTCCCAGGACCAATGATTGCGACGTTTTGTTGGTTAAGTTTTTCGCGTCTGCAACTTCGGTAATTTGGCAATTTCAAGTTGTTAGCGCGATGCGTGTCGCTTTTACTTTGCCGACGCCTTTGCACCTTCGCGCGGTAATGAGAAGGCGAACGCAACGGGAGAGCGTGTAATCGTTTGTCAAACGAAGCGAGCAATTTGATCGCAAGCTACGGCGGACTCGTGTAACTCGTGGATATATGGACAGTTTCGAGTTAATCAGGGACATCTGTCCCCCAAGACATCGCTTTGTGATCCCACGGGTTTAACGGGATACGCGGCAACCTGACCCCCAACACGTCCGCAGACCGCAGTCTAATCCCAACGACACATATTAAGTGCATGGATTCGCCGGCCAAAGACTGATATCGCATTCGATGCAGAGGAGTAGCTTTTCTGCGAGGCGATGTGCGGAAGCAGGAACAGTGTTGTCCAAAAGGGTTTCGGATAGTCAGTTAGCCAGCGCGGAGTCGTTTTGGAGGGCAGACGAAATGAAAAGGTTGATATTTGAAAGAAATGGGACGGTAAAATGCTTATCTTTAGAAAATAGTGGGATATTATAAATGAAAATATTGTGTAATAAATAATTTATGGAAGAAGAGGGGTGATTAACAAATGGCTGCATTTTTAAGATGATTGAATGAGTTAATCTGAAAGTACGTAGATCATATGAATTGTGCAATGTTTTTCTGATAAAAGTTTCATATATTTTGATAAATTAGTAATTTGTGTAAGTTTTACATATGATACTGCAGAAACTTTTACAAACTTTAAATTTTTGATAGAAATTGTTTGAAATAGTTAATATGGATGCAAATGTTCCGTCATTTTTGGGGAAAGAATTTTTTTTAATTATAAAAATCGTGTAACGCAATTAAGTATTTGTGATTGATTCAGTTTAATTAAAAGAGATTTCGAATTTCGTGAAAAGAAAAGGGATGCATTTGTAATTATCGTACGAAAAATCGAAAAAGCTTCGTTACTTCAATTGAATTTGCTGGAATACCTTATTTAATTTATACTGCAATTGGTTACGAAAAAAATTGTCTCGGCGATACAGTGTTGCAAGTAATTTATTCATTCACGAGTGACATGTTGAGTTTTCAATGGTAGGTTAATTTTCACGAAAATATACGGTTGAAATAGGTAAATTAGAAGTAACGTGATGTGCGCGATCTAATTTTCACGTCAAGTGAAACGAAGAAAAGTTAAATTGCTGTTCCTGATGCTTTTTGACAAGCACTAGAAGAGACCCAAATATACCCCGCACATGCACAATAGGCATTTGCATCGCAAAGTACAAATTTAATTACGAGTAAATATAGCCGCGTTCCACGTGACATCTGCAATGCACAATTAATCTCATTAATGTCCTTTTTGCAGTCAACAGCTACGCAAAATGCGACGAGGTACACGCGCGTCTGTTGTTTTTTTTCGACTTTTTCCGGGGATATTAACGGTTCTGGTATTTTGTAATCGAACGCGACACATTTCGCCGTTTTACATGACCAACTTTTTCGTAATTAAAAAATCTTAATTACGAACAAAATATTGCAGTGAAATTTAAGCGCGTTTGTCATGTATTTTGACTGACACACACAAAAAGGACTGTACACTATTCTTAAATTGTATATAACTACAAACTGTGTATCATATTTCTAAATTGATATCTTGAAACTTATTTATTTATTTAAAATGTATCCACATGTATAGAACTGTTAAAATATTTCATGAAATAATAAAGTTCACCTGTTTGTTGCGTCTTGTATTTTTCATACACTGAGTTTAAAAATTGATGAAAATCCATAAAACAGTAACGAGACATTACATTATTTCATCCCTTATTGATTCTATCGAAAGAAGGTTGTCAAGAAATCCGTAAGACGATTTTGACGAGCATATTTTAACAAGAAGATTTTGAAAATATGGTCGATTGAATGTAAATTCTCCCTACTACTAAATTTTTCATTCTCTTTACCGCATTAAAATCTGCTCACAAATTCTCGCTCCCGAATTTTCGAAATATAACTCGATTATAAACAAGAACTCTGAAATTCGACTCCAAACTGTTGTTAATAAATATTATCGATTTACCGAAAATAAAGTTAAAGTTGCCATATCAAGCCATTTATTTCGAAACAGCATGCATTACATTTTCACAAAATAATCGGTTAAGGGTCTGAAATACAGTTTTCAATTACGAATATCGAAAAAGTAATGGAATTATATAACAGAAAATTTTAGTATTAAACAAACGAGATTCAATTTTCGTCAACTTTTCTTGATTCCTTTACATTGTTTGCCACTCTTCTTAATCCTCCGAAAATATGCCCTATTCCGCGAACGTTTGCCGCAGCGCATTACAAAACCGGCATATTGACCGAAATCGCAGTGCACTGAGAAATGTCCGAGAAAAATCACAGCAGTAGAATTATAAAAATAAAAATAATATTATCACACTTTTTCAAACATTGTATATTTGGTCCCATTCTCATTTTTGAAGAGTATACTTCTTCATGGTGAATCTGAACAGGAGACGTTTATCCCTGCTATAATGCGCGAAAAACATTTTCTATGGGATAGCTTATAGGCCACATTTTGTCACATTATATGGACCATTGTTGCCACTGTGTATCAGAGTGACTAATACCAAATCCCAAAACCCATGTGCACAATAAACAGGTCAACTATGGGTTTTGTTGTTTTTCTATATGTGGTTCCATACCATAACACCATTGGTTCATAGAATATGGCAAAATGTAGGCTATCCTACAGATACTCTTTTTTCGCACAGGATCGATATGCTGACTGACTGGATGGACCATATGAACTAGAAAAAAAGGTGTCCCATTGCTGTTTCATTTTGAGACATTGAAACAACTGTAGCGTTTCTTCTGGGAACAAAATCCGTTTTGTTTCGAGACACTTTTCATGCCTACTATATCAAAGTGTTTAAAAATGAGATTCTTCTTTTCTGGTGTATGTACCACATATGTCTGCTACTTCCGGGCCATAAATAATTCGTTACATGGGTACAAATGGTGCAAAGCTTACTATGCGCAGATTTTCGCATTGTCTTCCACACACCTTCACTTCCGTCCGGTCTGCACTTTTTTCCCTAAGAAAGCCCTTTCGTATCCTTCATTTGAAACGTAAATGAAGATTCGCCCTGCGAAAAGAGTCGGTCGCGCCGCGGGATAAAAACTTCGGCGTTTCGTTCGCTCGACGCGCGCGACCCTACAAATTCATATTTCGCCGCTTTTAATTCTATTCCTACCGGCTCATGACTTTTATTTGGGCGCTCGGCATTTTGTTTCGCCGGAGCGGCGCGCGTTGGCTAGGCCGGTCACGAAGTGCCTCTGAATTGCGACAATTAAAGCGCAAGAAGCGGCGCCCGTCCCGTAAAGCACCGGCACACTTGCGCATGCATACTAAATTATTCCGGATTTGTATGTGCGAACGTGTAAGCAAATAAAAAATACGGCCGCGCGGGCACGGCGAACGCAACGCCCGCGCGCAAAAAAGGAGAAAGCTGTCCCGTTTGTCGGCTTAACGTTACGAAGCGGCGGGATAATTTTCTCTGGCAACCGGGATTATCCCGTTTCCCGGGGAAAATCAGTCCTCGCAAACATGAACCCGGCCGTAATCGCACAAACGTACTAATATTTCCGCCGAAAAAGCCGTCTTTAAACGAACGAAAATGGTTTACGTAAGACGATTTGTAATTCCGCGGAATGACAGGGTCGGATTTGATTCGGTCAAATAAATAACGCGAGACGAACGGGGTGTAATTAACGCGAAACCGATACTTCTCTGGGTTATGTAGTTATAGGAGGATAGAGTTAGAAAAAAGGGTAGAGAATCATTTGGATAATACATTTTGTAAATAAATTATTTTTGATAGATTCAAAACTATAAAGTGAGATTTCGAATAGTTCAGTTGAAATCTTGATATATGTGCTTTGGAACTACCATTTTGGAATTGTAATTACGACTAATTCCATTTTTTCTCAGGGCTGGGATAAAACAGAAATGGGTTCGCGGAAAGGCAGCATCAAATTGACGCGCCAGAAAAGTATCGGTTTTATCGACAGCCGCGGACGAGATTAAGCGCGATCGAGATTTCCGCGGCGTAAACGATATTTTCCGGGCGAAAATATCGCGATGAAAGAATCGGCGGGCGCGATTGTTACGAACGCGCGAACATTTGCATAATTCGGATGTAATGCCGCACTTGGAATATGAAATGCAGAACTTGCGGCGTTCGAAATTCGTCAGTTTTTCGGATTCAAATCAGAGGTGAGGAAACAGTATATACGCGGTGTTTGTACGAATGCGGCGGCATTTTTGCGTTTCGTAAAATGAATATTGCTTGCCGACGGAATAACGGGAAAGAAGGAAGTGTCGTGCATTATTGAGGTTTTGCGTTGTAGATTGGGGTAATGAATAATTCAGAGCGCAGAAAATAAGGTTATTTCAATTAAGCTAATCCACGGAGGCAAATTAGTTTTCTTTTATATTGGAGTTTTATTAGCTCAACTATTCGAATGTGCATTTTTAGATATCCTGGAAATGGGATTAGAATGGAGAAGGGGAGATAGCACAATTTGCTATATTTGGGATATCACGTCAGGAATGGTAAGAACGCACTGAGAAGAATATTATTCAGACGAGTGTGCTAACTGTATCATTAGGAAATTGGTACGGTTGAATTAGCCATCGAATTTAGCTCAATTATGTTTCGTAATGCGGTATAGGAGGAAAGTGTAAAAGGTGATTGTTTTTATTTACAATGTGATGGAAAAAATATACGGATGATCCGCGAGAATTTAAAATTAGTACATTTTATTAATACTTCCGCATTCAATCTCTATATTTTTTTATTACAGGCGTATGGCAATTCCTGCTTTTATAGCAACATTTGGATATATAAAATAAGAAGAAATCAATTTAACTTCTTCTCATTATTATATTTTAATTTTAGTGTAATAACTTTTTCCAGACTACCTTTTTCTGAAATTACGTTTCTTCTTCTTCCCTTAATTTTTCCAAACCAGCGAATTTTTTCAAATCAAAAAACTCGCAAAAAATTGCAATCCACCGTCGAACCATTTAAATGGTTCATTGCAATTGCCAAAGAAGCATAATATCGGCGGGAAAGTAATTAAAAATAAGTGGCACTTAATGTGAAATATGACTTGATAATTGTATTGTTCCCGCGAGGAGCGAATAATGGTAGCGCAAAAAAGCGCCGGGCGCCGCCGCATTGTCCGATATTGAAAAATTACTTACTTATTCATACCGCGGGAACACGAGGACGCGTGAAATTAGCATTGCAAATCCAATCACGCGGCAGTTATGGCATCCCCGAGAGCGTGTGCATAATCGCATTAATATTTAGTAACATGCGTGTCGGACTTGCATTTATTTTGATTCGCCGCATTTTCATAAACGAATGCCACACTTATCAGCGTTGTCGCCGGCCACGTTAATACCCCCGAAAACAACATAATCCGCGTTTTCCCGAGCACTTCGCTTGCAAATCATTTCTCATCACAATAATCGTTCATTTGTTCGCACACTCAAAAAAATGTTGGTTGAATCAATGAAAATATTTGGATACTGTACATCGCAAAAAATTCTGGAAAGTCAGGTAAAGATTAATTTTATTAACTATATTTATATGCACTGTTAATTAATTGGGAATCATTGAGAATCAGTAATTCGTTGAGAATTAATTCAGTAAAGGTAAGTTATGTAAATTATATTTATTTACTGGACCAAACATAGTTAAGAATAATAAATAGACACTAAGAAGTAAGTATAACAAGATTTACCTTGTTAAAGAAATGCGATAAGAATGAACAGAACAAGAATTAAACAAATTTAATTCAGTTCAAATAATGCCTATCCTATAAAGTATTAGAGTGTACTGAAATCCTAGAAAGGATCCATTTATGTTCAAATTCGCCATTTATATTCAAACAGACACACATAACTCTTTTCAATTTTTTCAGTTCGTCTTTTCTCGACTCGCCCACATTTCATTTTTTCACGAGAAAAATTGCGCGACTACCACGCCATCTAATCGGCTGATGGAACTGGGAAAATCAACAGAGACGGACGCCGTCTTGGTTCCGGATATTCCGCGGTAAATTTACATTGGTCGTAATCGCCGTTAACTATTGGTTATGCAGTAATATCGCGCACTTGGAGAACGTCAACAGTGGACGTTAAGTCCCGGTTAGGGCCACGGAAAACAGTCCAACGACAAACAGCGCAACAATCTCGTCGCCTTATCAATCGACGGCGCTATAATTAATTCAGATGTTTGTTCCGCGCAAGCCCGATCAACAATTTACGGCGAATTTATATTTCAGCGGTGCAAAGATTGAATAAAGCTTAGAGTCTTATGAAAGGGCAATGCGCTCACGCGCCCGAGGGAAAAATTCCGGCCTCTCTGTTTCAAATTCGGATAGATCCTTGCACTATATTATACATGGGATTTACGGTAATCCGATGGGTCCTGCCGGAATATATAACAAGATATACGACTGAATTACGGTGTCAAACGCGGGGCGTTATCTATCACGCGTCGTCTTTTTATTGTTTATCGAGTTCCAGCGGACAAATGACGCGCGGACATGCTAATTGCCGCGCGATCGCCGGGCGATCGAGTGAATTATGCAAAGTTCGTTTCGTGGGAATTTTAATTCTTCGCCGGTGCCTCGCGAAGAATTCAAATTGAAAATGAGCGCTGATCCGGTTAAACCTAGAAACTCGATTGGAAATGTGAAATCCGGCCGAGGGAATGTGATTTGAGGATTTGCATGCGCGGCGAGAAATGGTTGCCGGCGATTAACAGGTATGAGGAACGAGAAAAAGGAATGGACGCGTTAGAGTTGTTGTTGAACGAGGAATGAAGGGGGGATTTACATATTGGTAAATGGTGGTGAGTTTGTGAGGGAAGAGGAAGAAAAATGGTTTTCACGTCAGTGTAACGGCCAAAAGTGGAACTAATTAGGCTCTCGAGCCGAAAGCTGTCGCTTTCGGCACTCTAACCTAATTCGTTCCACTTTCGGCACGCTACAAAAAGTGAAAACAAAGATTAAGTTTTGAAAAATATGTTTGCGAAAATGCATGTTACTAGTTTTCATTAGCCAAATTTTCAACTTAAGAATTGAAAACTGATACTTCAACATTGTTTCAAATGGGCGGCAAGATAACCTTATTTTAAACATGCAATTTACATATATATTCAGTAAAGAGTAATCAACGAAAAACTGTCTAACTATTAGCTTACAATTTAAAACGTTTATATGACAAAAGAAAATATGATTTTACCATGTGATTTTAAAGTTATTGAAGTTATCAAAATAACAACGAGGAAACGGGTGATTTGTCAGATTTACCATTCTGAAGCTAGTCAAATACACAACCATTTATGAATTTATCTACCTAAATTTTCTATTTACTAATTTAAAACATTATTAAGTCAATTCAATTAAAAAATTAATGATTGTAAGTACTAGCATTATAGTTTTTAAAATATATATTTAACTGTTGATTAGATTGGCACGGACCGTTCTAACGTCGTTAACTTGGTCAGAGTGTGTAAGTTGAGGAGGTTGTTTACATTTAATGTAGTTAGTCTATCAATGATGCTAGTCAAAACAATAACTGTGGCTGATCAAATCAACCACTCTTCCCACGAAAACAATTATAATAATAATAAACAAAGTACTCTAAAGATTTTTAAACATCTTGTTTTCACAATGTTATTTAGAAAAAATACATTTATTTTCTAATCGATTATTTTGAAAATATGGTCGACATAACCAATAAGTCAATGTTTTCGGATCATTTTAATACGATTTTTCCGCAAAAACATCGGTAAGGTATATATTTCTTTAAAATAATCAGAAGTATATTGTCTCAACTTTGCTAACAATAGTTTTTTTTAACATTTCACCGTATTTTTACATGCTTGTTTGTTCGATTTCATGTGCTGCCTAACGTCCTCCATAAGAGCCCATGTTAAAATTTTACTTACGAAATTATATATCTGGAAAAGTAGTACGGTTAGGGTATGTTTTTTGAAGATAAAAAAATGTGAACATTTTTATTCTAACAGATTAACTAACTTTTATACGAAATTCACCGTAGTTTATTTGACGGACTAACTATTTTAAAGAAATTTTTTAATCATAAGTTATGGAGAGATTCCCAATGGCTGGCTGATTTTTCACATGGTTTCAACAGGAATTTACGTATCATTTTAAGAATGAGCATTATTTTGTTCGTAAATAAGAAGAGATTAATCTAAACCAAATTTTTGTCTAATTTTTAAAAGTTTTTTTATCTTCTAGTTGCTGAAAACCTTTATTCAAAGTGTATTGTTTTTAACATTATGTTACGGAAAATGTTTGCGGAAAACCATCCACTGATAAACCTAATTTAATTAATTTCGAATACTGAGGGATATAAGCAAAAATAATTCACCGCATCGTTGCAGAATTAGCAGTAAAAGAAGATTTGCATCGATGGTTTTCACTTAACCGTCTCAAGAGCAAAGAGGAATGAGACAACACTGAATAGTAAATCTTTTATAACAGTTCGTACCCCAAATATAACCAAGAGAATATTTAGACTGGAGAGACTAGAGTTTTAATCTAAAATATTGGAATAAATTAATTGGTATAAATTGGAATAAAATAAACACAAAATTAGAGAAGAATGTAGACAAATAAAAAGAAATCGTTGCTTGTTTGTTATACAATTATTGTAAAAATATAAAAGATTGAATCCAAACCACGTTGAGATTCATGCATATGTTGTGCAAAAGCAAACAAGTTTTATTATTTGACAGAAATATTCAAATCAATAATGCGATTTCCATCGATTGCACATGTTATTTTCATGCCAGAACGAAAATACATTTTTTCAACACTTTTAATTTAAAATAATTGTTTTCACCCTGTCTGCATTTCCTTTAACATGCAGAGTTTTTTTGTGAGGTTTACATTACGTTTAGTTTGTATGTAAATTATTATATAGTCTGAGGAGAACTGGTTAAGAGGTAACTTAATACAATTTTTGGTCAAGTTAATTTCACATAAACAAGTAAATTAAATGGCTAAATTTAGTTCAACATTAAAATAAAAAGGGAGAAATTAACGTTGGAGTTCAACCTAAATACATATGATCGATTCTATGTCCAGGTTGAATCAACATATGTTTCATGCAAAACTGAAAAAAAAATTAATTTGAATCGATCAACAAATATGCTCGGAGTGCATTTTCTACGTTCGCCTGAAAATTCTTCGTTATACACATCTAATAGTTTCTTCAGTCCGAATATATATACAGGGGAAAAAATCTTGGGTTTTCATATACAAACATTCGAGACGAAGAAACTTTTTCATATATTCATTGTATTATTGCTCGCTTGCCTTTGCAATTGATAAACTGTTACGTAAGTTTCTGATGGACATTTCGCTTGAATTTTCTTAGAAAAGTAGAAGTAAACTGACTCTGAAGGTAATCTCTTTCGCAATGTAAGTCGTCAAAGAAGAATGCAAAAAATCGGAAAAAACATCCAATCAGCTGTGTTCATTTATACAAATCGTTGTAATTACTATAGTTGAGCAGATTTTCAGAAAAGTCATTTTTTTGCAAATATGAATAAAATTCTATAACAAAGTCATAAATAAATAATATTATACTAAAAACAATGCAAAATTAATGACAAAAATAAATAATGATACAACTGTATAATTATTTATTTTTATCATACATTATTTTTCTACAATCTGCTAGACTATAATCTGCTAGCTTCGGCTTCATTCAAGATTTGTAATATTAATGCTTGTAGTGGCAAAGTCATGTCTCAGTTGAAGCAAATTCCTTCTCGGCTTAAAGAAGATATATTGTAAAATCCTGGTGTAATTGTAAAAATAATTGTCCGTTTATTTTTCATTGGTAATTTATTTCGTGTAATGAATGATTTATTGCGAGTAAATGTAATTCGATACATACCGATATACGTACCGGTTTTTGGTTATGACTTTAATTTATTTGATCGAAAAATACAATTCTCTTCACTTAATAAATATGAAAATTGCACCAGAATTTGAATATTTTGACGAAAACTATCGGTATTTGAATGGGAAGTAAAATATTGGCTTTTTTAACTTCATTCATGTTCGATTTTCGTTTATCTATGTTATACGTTTCATAGCGTTGCTATAAACGTTAAATTAATGTTCCCAACAGGAAAACTTCCAACAGAAAAATGGAGCAATTTCTGCGTTGAACAGGAATTGAAACTCAAATGTCAAATCTGCAATTCGAATACTAAATTAACATTTCAATTCATGTTATATCTAGATAACCCATACTAAAAAACATGCAAATTTTTATCTGCATGGACAAATCAATTGTAGTCAGTGTTTTAAAAAATCGTCAAACCTATATAAAAATTGTCTAAATTATGTAAACCACTAATCTAAAATCCTTTCAACGACTTAAATTATTTTGAATTGATCGAAGCTCTCCTCCGAACGATAAAAATAAGAATCTATTTCCATACGAAAGAAAATATATTTAAAATACATGCACACATATACACATACTTCAGAGAAAAGTTTTTTCAATATATTCATCACCTGTATTTCTATAAATAGATAAAGAAACTTATATGTCAAATACATTTTTAGTGATAAACTAATAGAAATACTACATTAAATAACAAAAAATACATTACATGTTTTCGCATATATTTAGGACATTTCCGTCATCCCGGAATCATCTTCCTTCACTTTCTAATTGCGAATTTCGTGTCGAAATAAAAAAAAACCGCACCGCTCTTCACCCTTTTTCGGCACTGATTTCGTCCATTTTTCAGACCCTCGGATTTGATCCTTCGCTTTTCCTCTTCCCCCTGCCAACCATTAAACTTAATTGAATTTCCCGCCCGCGTCGTTGTCATTATCGTTGTCATTGACCCGTGGATGCGTCTATGAATTCGACGAGTGTTTTACAAATTTACATAGGCCATTCCCGCGCGAGCGTACCGGTTGTTATTGTCGTTGTTGTGCCCTCGCAGCTGCCGAAAATCGATCGCATGCCGACGCCGCGGAATAAAAGAGCAAGTCGTTTAAGATTCCAGCGGCGCGCCGGGTAAGTCTGATGGGATCGCCATTAACAGTGGCAAGAAGCGATTTCGCCATTATAAACAATTTCGATTCGAGTAATGGAGAACGGCGGCGTCGACCGAGTGAAAAATACCGATCAAAAGTTCGCGCGCGCCCGACGTC
Organism: Ceratoteleas bidentatus; assembly: GCA_022817645.1. Classification (NCBI taxonomy): domain Eukaryota; kingdom Metazoa; phylum Arthropoda; class Insecta; order Hymenoptera; family Scelionidae; genus Ceratoteleas; species Ceratoteleas bidentatus. The sequence continues at coordinate 380 of JABFPB010001167.1, read as the reverse complement.
GCTTTGTATTCGGTGGCACGAAGTCGTCGCTAATTTCCGAATCGCCGGAGCTTTACGCTCCATTTCGGACGTTGAACAATGTTTGCGAGCCATCGTTATGATTCGGTGCACTTTGGAAGTGGGTATTTTTTATTCGATAAATGAAAAGGGAAGATGTAATTTGTTAATTTTTCGTGCGTTAGAAAGAGAGTGCAGGAGTGAACTGTTTCGAAGTTTAAAGTTGTTGGCAGAAACTGGATTTATATATTTCGGAAATTGTTGTATTTTAGAGGAAATGAGCAGTTTGTACGCCCGAAAGGTTGTTTAATAGTACATTGTGCACCAAGGGCGGAAAGTAAGTCTTTTCTTCCCGCGGTACACACTGTGCTTTTGGTATCAAG
>JABFPB010001166.1:0-27382 GCA_022817645.1 Ceratoteleas bidentatus | reverse complement strand
AAAATAGCAGAACTTGAAGTCAGCTATTTTTGCGGAGGTTCATCCAGTAATAAAAGCGGGATTTTTTTCTCAGTGTAGTGTCAATAGAGTTGTTATTCAGCGTTCATAAGAATGCTTGATGGCCGAATAGTAAGCGGACAAGTCTTCAGAAACATAAGATTCCGAATTCGTTTCCTGTTCCATGGACAGAAAAAATTTTTTTTCTGTCCATAAATTTCGTGTTTCAAATTTCGTAATTATCTTGCTTTATTACGAATTGTTACGAATCCGGAACACGGGCAGCTATCCCAAGGATAAGTACAATCATTACCCGTTCGATTGAGCGACTGTCGCGCCAACATTTTGTCCATGTATATTTCGACGATCAATAATGTTGATATCGTTAAGGCGATATTTCAAAGTTGACTTGTTTACAAAAATAATATAATATATAAATTTTAAAAATATAAATTTAACAATATATAAATGTTGTAAATTTTAGGTGGATAGTAATGCAACACAGTTATCTGATGCACGATGTTCTGTTAAATGTGGTCATAGTGGATGTTTGTGTTATACAAACGGTCCAAATAAAACTTTGGATGAAATTGATCATCTTCTGGTGACATCTGAGACCGGGCATATTGTCACATGTCTCTGCGGCAATCACAGGGTAAATATATTCATTCTTATATACTAATACTTTGAGAACATTTTCTGTCATATTGCAATAGCGTTAGGAATTTTTCCAGATAATTTAAAATATTCCAGGTGAATTTTAGGACAATTAAATATCCCAAATGTAATTTCTATACAATATTCCAACGAAATATTAAATATAAGTATTTAAAATAAAAATGGAACAAAAACACTACAAGTGTTCTGGTATTTATATTCCCATTTATATGGGATATATAAATACCACTTTTTTTTTCGTCAAAGCATTAATAAAATAAGTTATATCAATTCATTAAGAGGCTATGATACCTTCGCGGTTTCAAAAAATCGATTTTTTCTTGTACTTAAAAGATACTTTGGAATGTTTAGAATGTATTTTTTATATTTAGTTTCTTGGCCACAAACGGGATCAGGACGATTTAGTGCCGGGATGTTTCGACGCCAAATTCAATCTTAATTAAATATAACGCGTGAGCCCGTGGTGGCTCCGTGACCAGGGCAAAGAACCGGCATGGCTCCGCATCCCCTATCCCCGTTATTTTAAAAATCTAACATACACATTGTTTCGCTGAAACTAGAAACTCACTTAGTTTTGTTATCCTGCAGATTCGCAAGCTGACGAAACTGCAGTTTACAATCTGTAGGGTCACAATACTAAGTGATTTACTAGCCCCCATGAAAAAGAAACGGTAACATTAGTCTTTTTAGTATTAATGAGTGTGTAGGGATGGTGGAGCCCCCGGGTCCTTTGCCGTGGTCGCGGAGTGACGACGCGACGCGTGCTAGATTTTATTAAAGTTTTAATTTGGCGCCAACTCATCCCGGCGCCAAAACTTCCCGGCGCCAAAATATCCCAGTGCCAAATTGTCCGCGCCAAATCGTCCGGTGCCGAATTGTCACGGACCCGCCACAAACATTACCTTGTTTCTTGATTATAAGTCTTAAATTATAAATGATAAATGATTACCATTTGTATATCATTATCTTATGATATAACATTGTTATTATTATTTGAAACTCTTTAATAATGTTATCTGTTTCTAGGATTGGCTACCAGTTGGTATTCGTAGTTCAACTCCAATTTCCGTAGAATGGATACGATCTTCACAGGACGGTCTCAGCTTTAAAGTAAATTACAGATTTGCTAACGACAACGTTTGTGGTAGTGAATTAACTACTAAGCCTGAAGGAGAAATTCACATAGGAGGACCTGCAAACGCAACCGATAAATTGAATCAGTATTACCATCAAAAGTGTTCTTGGATACTAGACTCCCACGCAAACCATGGTTTAACTATTGAAATTGAGTCGTTTCAAGATTGTAAGTTAATACTATTATTTTTTCCACAAATCCTTAATTTTTTTGTCGTCGCTCCCGAAGTAATCGAGTGGGTAGACTCGGTGATGTAAAATGAATGACCGCACTCACTGAAACTGTCAGTTATCTTAACTGAACCGCTACACAGCTCTTATTGTCTAATGAGAAGATCTTTAGCTTTTCGATTTCCTTGACAACATAATTTGTCTAGCCTGGAGATGATGACAGTGACGAAGTTATATTTCGTATCATTGTCATAGATGATGTCCAGTTGGTTATAAGTAGCCAGTCGAGATAGGTCGAAGTAGGCCGATTTAAATGCCGCTACCTGCGGCAGGGACAACCGGAGTATCCCGTCGTACATGATGTTCCACGGCGAAGGACCGAACAACGAACCATGTAGACGTCTCCTGTGATATTCTTGGGTCCCGCGTCTGAGTTGTCAGAGTTTGATCCCTTAAGTAGTTTAAGATTATACGCCTGAAGTCTTCCGGAACCTGCAACACTTTCAGCACACCCAGAATACATCCCCAGTTTACCGAGGTGAACACGTTTCTCATGTCCACGGTGATACAGCGCAGTACTGCTTACCCTCTTCCACCGTTTGTCAGAGATGGCCTAACTCGCGATGACAACGACGACGCCGATGGTTTCCACGATGGACCTCGCCTTCCGGAATCCGTATTGGCTTTGCGATAACCCTCGGGCTTCTTCAGTGAACTCCTCTAATCGGTTGCCGATGATAATCTCGAGCACTTTGCACACCGTGTCCAGTAGTCAGATCGGACATTATGACGACTGATCACCCCATGGTTTTTTCCCTTTTGCGAGGAGGTTTCTGCTTCTTCCACCGGCTATGGAAGATTTCTTCAGCAAGACTGGTCTTGTACGTTCGGAGGAAGACGTTTGGTCGGAACTTAATAGCGGCTATGAGAGTGATGTTTCGAACTCTGGACCTGTTGTTTTTGAGTCCTCGATTTTACTTGCACCGAGGAAGTAGGTGAGTTCCGGCTACTGCAGAAAGAGAATTCTCACTATATATTTCAGCAACACTGGGCAGGATGGTGGCTTTTCAGCCTCAGCCTTATTGTCTTGTTCGACTTACCCGACGGGTCACCGTCGACTATATCGCTCAGCTAAATACAGCTGCACCGCTTGCTCTCCCTGGTAGCTCTCTTTAGAGCCTCCCTCGTCTCGTGGTGTCAAAGACTTGGAGCGAAGTGGTCATTTCTATTTCGGGCGCGCTTCGCATGTCGCCTGGTGCATTGACACGGTCTTCGGGAATCGGCGATCTTCTTGTTCCACCATTAGACCGGTGGTAGTTCCCATGATCCGGTTCCCAAGTTCACAGGTGTCGGCAGTCATCGATAAGAGCTGCAAGGATATGTGCTCTGAACAGTCTGATAGCCGGACGACCTCACGTTGAACGAATCTTCCACCTTCCATCACGTTGAACGAATCACGGTCAAACGGCCTGACGTTCCTCTTCTCAGGAGCTGGCTTCTCCCTTGCTCATCTGTGGCAATTTCGGTATTGATGATATATAGGTGTAGTGGTCGCTGACCTTCCACCTTTGCCTCTATTCTCCTGATATTTTGTCCCTGCCCGGAAGTATTGTCTCTGCCAACAACTTCAGACTCGCGGCTATGGGATGACAAAATTGAGATAATTGAGATAATGAAATATTAGTAGAAGGTTACAGGATTATGATTAAAAACTGAGATTACCAACTGCTTGAATAAAGGGAACCAAGGATGGTTCGACCAGTTATGTACTACCACAATGTTACCTTGTCCAACCCAATCTTTTACAGAATCCTAAGAATTAACGAAAGCGTTGGAAAACGCAAGAAGAACACCACTCCAGCTGCATATAAATGCGTCGACTGCTTTTGGCTTCGGATCCTTTCTCCATGAAAAAAACTTCGCATATTTTCTTCTCTCTCGAAGATTTCTTCAGAAAGACTGGTACTGAAAAAAATCTTCGAGACTCGAAGCGAAAGGGCTGTCCTAGGCTCCCTGCAAAATGCATGCGCAATTTTCCAGTCAGTGTATATGCATTCTTCATATCAATCTTAGCTAGAAAATCGCCTTGCGATTTAAGTCGTGCGGCTGCTGTCCCTTTCTCTAATTTGAAAGAATAGTTCTGAATTAATTTATTCAGAAAATCAAACGATTTTCATCGACAGATTTTGGAACAACATGGTATTAACTCTCCCTTACTGCATCTCGATCTTGAATTGCTTGATTACGTGTAAGGAGCGTTCGGGTAAGAATGTTCGTTTTGTATGGTTGCTCCGAAAGACGTAGTTTAAAACCCCTCACATAGTTCAATTTAAACTTATCCCTTGACAGTAACTTCCTTTCCCAGCTATTATAATGGTTGCGTCATCCCCCCGCTACGAAATTAACCTCTTTTTGACTTTTTTTAATCATTCAATGGCTTTGGCAATTCTTTGAATTGTATCTCTGGGTGTTGAACTGACAAGTTTTTTATGGTGACCCGGTCATATATGTTGTGTGTAATCCCCTGACCTTTTGGACAAGCATCTCAAAGTCCAACTTTGAATTTTGTAGTACATTCGTGTACAGCTTATTGGCAATAAGGTCTCAGAGAAGACCTTATTGCCAGTAAACAATCATTAAACTTAATTTAAGTTTAAGTAACGGCTAAAATACCTCTCGGACTGAATCGTCCTTCAGCTATTTATTCTACACAAATATAGCGTTCGAATTATGCAAATAAATCGATTTTTTGAAAATGGCCGCTTAATTATTTTTCCTTTAACACGTGTGCGGTTCTGAGCGCATTCCCTAATAAAGAGTTAATAATAATATGAAAATAATTTTCATATCTTGCATAATGTTTATTAATAAATATTTTGTTTCAGTGCCATGTACTGCTTGGAATCTGACTATACACGAGTACAACGTAACGGGAATTGGAACTCGAGTAGGTCCAAGATTACACACATTTTGCCCAAGAGATAAGAATACAAAATTTACTCTTGTAAATGAAATAAATACGGCAATCGTGAAGTAAGTTTTAAGATATTTACACTCTAATAGTAAATACATATAACTTTGAATAATATGTACACTATTTACCGTTCTTTAAAGCCCAAAATTAGTAAAAGAAAAAAATGACGTAGTACTTGCATGACGTGATACAATATTCCATACCATAGTGTTAGGAAATATAGGCCATCTCACCCACAAAGGGCAAATAACTTAGACTCCGTAATAAAATACGTCTTTATTCTTCGACTGCTGGAATCGTTCTGAACAGAAATTCCCCATCGCCGCCCGCGTTGAATTCCGGCGGTACCAACTTCGTAAAACTAAAAAAAAACTAACGCGCATGTTTAAGGCCGGTTCACAACAATAGCTATGTTGTGTAAAAGAAAAGAAGTATAATTTACTTCAGTTGACATAATGCTGTACACGGAAAAAAATTCGCAGTTACGACCAATGTACTCCACATTGCTCACCGATGTGCAAAAGGATACTCTTAGGGAGACATATGTTAAACAAAGAGAAAACATCTGACATTATTCAGTGACTGTCTTCTTTCATCTTGAGCATTTTCAATAGTCTGTCCTGCAGCGCATTGGTGAGCAATGAGCGTCGCATCGAACAGCGATGATTCGAGCAATGATCGACACTGTCAATTATTTTCCGTGTACAGAAGAATTATCTAAAAGCGTGTAAGAAGGATGCACGAGAAAAGTTTGGGATGTAACATACGGCAAGGTATCTGCGAAAGCTTAGTACCGCCGTCATATCGATTACAGTATAATAATTTCATAAGTATTAAAAGGACCTGTCGGTAATAGTAGATGGATTTCTCAAAAATCCAGTTCGAGGCGAAGCTGAGGTTTTCACGAGCTGAAAAGCACTCCTCGGAGTTCATTTGCTTCCCAAGTAGCACACACTGTAAATTCGTAGTCTAAAACACGAGATTTTACCGTAATTATATATCACATAAATATGTGAAAACGGTATTTTAAACTAAAATACTGTTTTCGAAACGAAAACATATACTATTTTGACGATAAACGAAATTTATCGCCAAAGTAGCACAAAACTTCTATAACAATAGCTGTAATCACTGTAAAATATGACGTCTCAATTGTGTTTGAGACACACAGTGTCTGACTATAAGACAATATCGGGGGCTGGGTGGAAAAATGTGCCGTTTCAGAAAGGGCTCGTAAAAGGTGCCGTTTGAAAAGGGGCTCGTAAAAGGTGCCGTTTCAAAAGGGGCTCGTAAAAGGTGCCGTTTCAAAAGGGGCTCGAAGAAGGTGCCGATTCAGAACGGGCTCGTAGAAGGTGCGGTTTCAGAAGGGGCTCGAAAAAGGTGCCGTTTCAGAAGGTGCCATTTCGGGCCATTTAAAATGCAATGGCACCTTCTGAAACGGGACCTTCTTCGAGCCCCTTCTGAAACGGTATCTTCTTCGTGCCCTTTCTGAAACGGAACTTTCTTCCTCCGATCCCTCGATATGTGTCTTAGTTTAAGACATTTAGCGGCAATTAAGACGTTCAAACCTTGCAGAGTATTTGGTGTCACGTGAAGCTTAAACTGCGCAATTTTTTCCGCAGTTTCTGTTTCCTAGTTTAGCCATTTCTGCTTCACTGCGAAGCTAGCACCACCACCCTAGTAGAAATTTGCGCGAGACGCTTGCGAATATGCCTATCGACTCGCGAGGGCCTCGCGAGTTTTACTTGCGACCGCCTCGCAAGTAAAAATTGACAAATGTTTAGTATTACTCGCTAGTAACTCGTGCGAGTAACTCGCGAGATAACCCAGTCAACATTGAAGTTCACAATGAACTCATAGTGAGCTCACAGTGAGTTAACATGTGAGCTACATGTAGCTCACAGGAGGCTCACCGGTGACTCCTTATTGCATTACTTTGTGAGTGATTGGTGAGCTTACCAAATTTTTCACAATAAATGAAAAATAATGAAATCTCGAATAATCATTTTTGTTCGAAAAAAGGTGCCCTTGTATTATTTCCGACATTTTTGTGAAATCTACCAGCACGGAGTCTCAAACTCGAGATCCCGCGGTGGTAGTCACAGTCGCTAACCACTCGGCCAAAGTAGGTCACGTCTACATCTGGCAGAATCTGGCAGAATCTAGTACCAATGTTTTCCGGCGGTATCATCCGTCAGCTTGCCCAGCATCGGTGTCAGAATCCGAATGATTCGACCTGACCGTTTGCCTTAGGAGATGCCGTTGCGACTTTTATGTGCTGTCTGTGGTACTCTTTAGTTAAATCCTCGAACTCCTTTGATGTGAAGCAGGTACCACGGTCGGAGATCTTCCTCGTTGGATAACTGTAGCAGGTGAAATACTGTTTCAGGCAGTCAATGGTTTCCTTGCTGGCGGTTGTCTTCACAGCAAATAGTCTGACGAATTTCGTGAAGCCATCCACGACGACGAGGATGAACTTCTTCAAGGAATGCGTCTTGTCGACGGGCCCACAGTGGTCCACATGGATAGTTTCAAATGGTACGTCCGCTTTTGAAACGATGTGCAAGAATCCTTCGCTTTTCCCGGTAGGTGGGGAAAACGAAATACACTTCAAACAATTCTTGACATGGTCTGACACTTTGGTGGTAATACGTGGGAACTAATAACTTCGTTTGATGTTCTTACAAACCTTTCCAATTCCCAGATGTCCCATCACGTTCTTCACCATGGCGATAGGAACGTAGAACAAAAGCTCGGCATCGTCCTTCCGATAAACCACCCCACCTCTAAGCTCGATCAGACGATGTTCTCTGGTCTCCAGCTCTTCTCGCAGTTAGATGTTTGCATCTTGACTCTGGCAAATTGACAGGCTGAAATCAAATGAGTTGTCCTCGACGATCATCACCTTGACAACTCGGCTCATATCATCTGCGTGGTTCATACGCGTTCCCGTTCGGTGCTCCATTGTACAGTCAAAGTTCTGCCACTCCAATACCCACCATGCAATTCGAGGATGAATATCCTTCTTCCTCAAGTTTAGGTTGATAGCGTCACAGTCTGTTACAATCTTGAAGGTCATTCCTTGAAGATATACCCTGAATCAACGCAGCGTGTAGATGATGGCAAGCATCTCGAGCTCGAAGCTGTGGTACAGTGGTCGCGAAACCACTGTACAAGAAGTCGTACAGTGGTTTCGCGATCGTAGAGAAGCCCTGCACAAATGAAATGCACGCGCCCCTCTTCATTCGTCTCTTCCCGCTGCAAGCTCATTCTTCAAAGTCTCGACACATCTCCATTTGGGAATTCTAATTTTTTAGAATGGGATGTAAATTGCTAAAGGGTGGGACTGATCTCTCAGATGAGGCGCTCATACAATTGTGATTGAACTTCAGATTTAATCAATAAATTGTGTTTCGTGCCTCTTCTAAGAGATCACAATGTAGATGTTCAAAGATGATGTGTCGAAGTATCTTAGATAATATACAATTATACTTGACTATTCCTCAAACTTTATTACACTGTATACTGACATTCTTCTTAATCTAGTGTTCCAAAATCGCTTTGGCAAAACTGCCCGCATGACTAAGCGTAAGATAATAAAATTTTTCAAACGTTTTCGGATTTTTCATCCATCCCGCAGGACTTTTAATGGTATCAACACTAATGCTGTAACTACTTGCTGCCAATGTGGACGCATGCCGTGTTGAGTAGGCGGAAAAAATTCATTCTCAATGTATCCAAAGGAATAAAATTAAAATATATATAAAGTAAAAAGTAAAGGCAAAATAGACATTTTGTTAAATGACTAAAAACCGGATAATTACAGATAATATTTCATATTCTGAAAATATTTTGGATTTTAAAACAAAAAAAGTTAAAAAAGGCAGATTTTTTAGATCGTCGAAAAACATTTAGATCATGCAAGTTATCTAAATGATAAGCAATGATGTATGTTTTACTGAAATAAATTCCGTTTCATTCAATAGAATCTAATGATGCTAGTGATAAATGATGAAACATTTATCTAAAACAATAAAATACAAATTTAACAAAACATAACTTGAAACCGAATTAGTAATAAAGTATTCACTATCGTATTCTATTTGGAAGGTTCAAAAAATTTAACAAACTCTGCAAATGAAAGCATTGTACACTTTGTCTTGCAATAATTTGTAGAATATCATATAAATTAAAATTTAATTAAGAATGGATAAGATAATACTCGAGAAGTCCATATTCTAAATAAATACACTTATACAAAACTATACTTTTATCCCAGAAGAAGTATCTGTGCAGCATAAGTTTCACCATCTTCATAAAGTACATTATAATATATATCTTTAACAAAATCATTTTTATGTTTGGGGTTAAAATCCTTTTTATCTGTGACATCAACAGTTTCTTAATTTAGCGCTTTTTTAATTCTTCTGGCTGAAAAAAAATATTTTACTGTTTTTATAAACTATAATTATATAACTGAAATGAAACAGTTAAATGTTTCCAAAACAGACATTGAAGTTAAAGCAAAATATTTATTCTTACATTTGCAAATATATGGATATATATAAGAAAATAGTTAACCTAAAATCTAACTTGTACTGCACGCGTGCGATATTAAAGCCGTGGCACATTCGTTAAATATATTTCATACAATTCACCATAATTGTTGACTTACCATCATTATCCATTCTGGAAAGAATCGCGGTTCTAATAAACTATGTTTATTCTAATAAACTACACGTGTCGTAGTGACGCTGACGATAAACGACCATGAAAGCGCCAACGCCAAGCGTACTCGTTTTTCCGCCACTATGTGGAAGGGTTCGTTAATAACCAGCGAATGTATTCCATCTTGCTTTGAATCGCATGCAAGACACACGGCACAATAGACCCGGATGATTCCGCGTTTAATGACGCAATGTCGCGCGGCAAGAAACAAGTTAATGCGGAATTTTTCAGCACATGAAAACGCACATTTATGCAAAAAGTCCGGGATAAGTATCACTATTTGGAAAATATTACCATTGCGAACTGCTCCGCTGAGATAGGCAGATACGTCAAGTCGGTTTTCGTACCCAAAGATCCCTCGAAAAGTTTATGAAGAGTGATAGAAGTTTAGTTTAGGATGTAATCTCGAGATTCCGGTTTCGGGTACCTTTTGCTTTTCTGCCAGAAAAGGATGGATGGCTGGTCCCATCTCACTGGACTTATTTTCTTCGCAGTGGAAGACTCTTGATTGCAAACTTCCACTGCAATCAAGAAAGACGAACATCATAAGGCGGTTCAGGACCAATTGGCTGTAATAAACAATATAATAGCTTTGGTCCTGTCACATGTTATGGCGGTTCAAGCGGATCCAGCAGCTACTGTTGATGGATGACGTAATTAACCGCCTCTGCGAGGTGGGAAGACTCTACGCAGATACCTTCTATGCAAGTGGAGCGAGCTGGAAATACTTCGTTTCTCATGCAGAGTCTGCCACGAAAGCAGTAAAGATCCTGATACTTGATAGCCTTTCAGACACTTTGCTCTCTTACCTTTAAGTCAATTGTGGGTTCTTTATTTTCGGCGATCTGCTCTTCATTCTGCGACGCCCGCGTTCCGTTTATGACCGGGGTGTTTTCAACTGGCGTCCCTTCCTGAGAACGCTCTTGATTTTGTTGATCGTCAGGTTGCCTCGACGTCTTTCTAGAAGAACGTCTGGGCTCTTACGACGATCTGGCGAGCCACTGCTCGAGCCAGACGTTTCTTCGGATCAGGACGCTTCGACGATTCTCTAGGAAGTCGTTCTACCTAGAGAACCGATAATTAAGTGTTAATCTATGACCTTTAAGTGTTAATCTATGACCAGGCGCTTAAGGATTAATATATGAATAAATAAACCATTAGGTTGCGCAATTTATTTTCATTCCTTTAAAAAAATAATTATTACTCATATTTTATTTTAATTAAATTAGTACAAAAAATTATGAAAAGTGTTAGTTTTAAGATTATCAAAACAGAAAATTAGAATAATTCGAATGATTGAATGAAGGAAATTAGTATTCGGGAATCTTTGAAATTCAATGTTGGATTTCAAAACATTTCTAATATTTGAGAAATGTAAAATCTTTTGAATATGACTTATATATTCATGGTAGAAAAAAGTCTAAAATAATGCTGAAGTGAATGCTTACAATTTACTAACAAAGCTCACATAATTGGGACATTTCAGACTTTTTAAGCGCGGCATTTTGAACAAACGCTGAAATTTTGCTGGTCTATTTTTCAAAAATAAATAATTTGTCAAACAATCAAAATTGGTTTTAACTAATTTTTAACATATTTTATATTAATTATATTAATATAAAAATTCTCTATTAATTATATTAATATAAAATATGAGAATAATTATTTATGTAAAGGAATGAAAATAAATTGCGCAAACTAATAGTTTATTTATTCACATATTAATTACTTAGACGTTACATTACTGAAATTAGAGTTAAATAATAACCCAAATAAATGTAGAGAGTATTTTTAAATGTGTTTTAATGTTTGTGTTTTATTGTTATGACCTATAAGTTTTCAAACATTAACAATGAAAGTTGTAAATAATGCATTACCAACGTTTTCCTGAAGAAAACGTTGGTAATGCATTATTTACATGAATAATATATAATAATAGAAGGACATTTTTTCGCACAAAAATGATTATGAGAAATAATCTCGAATAATCATTTTTGTGCGAAAAAAATGTCCTTCTATTATTTCCGACAATTCTGTCAACCCTGCCATCACGGAGTCTCGAGAACTCGAGATCCCGAAGTGGCAGTCACAGTCGCTAACCACGGGGCAAAGTGGGTCACGTCTACCATGCTCAGCTTTTCTTGCTAGAAATGTTGCCTCCATTTCGAATATGCATCGAAAATTCAAATCTCATCTGTGAAAGGTTCTAGTATTCCAGTAAACTAAGAGACAACTTGTGGAAGATCGTGTTTTATTAGGTTAGGTCTTTACGCGGAAACCGCTCAGTTCCAAGTCCTTTGTTCGCCCGCCTATATATTTCTTCTTACGCAATTTCCTGAAGAAAACGTTGGTAATCCATTATTTACATCTTTTTGTGTCCAATTTCGATGAGATTTAAATTTTCGATGCATATTCGAAATGAAGGCAACATTTCTAGCAAGAAAAGTTGAGTTCTAGAGACTCCGTGATGGCAGGGTTGACAGAATTGTCGGAAATAATAGAAGGACATTTTTTCGCACAAAAATGATTATTCGAGATTATTTCTCAATTATTGGGAAAAAATGTGAAAAGCTGTGAGCTACATGTAGCTCATATTAACTCACTGTGAGCTCACTGTGAATTTATTTAAAATTCAATGTTGACTGGGCAATAGCATCTTCTGTATAGGTCAACTTGTATTGATAATAACGTGCATCAACGATATTAATTGCCACACATACAATTGAAAGGATAGTGTATTGATTGCATTTTCATGTATTTCCAGGTTATTTGCTCTGGGTAGAACAGCACCTCGGTACACGATGAGATGGAGAAGAGAGTTTAATAATGGAACTAAGTTTCAAAATAGTGAAACATCTTATGCTCCAAATCACGTAAGAGGAACGTCGAAAACATCAGTTGAGAATACGATATTAATTTTATTGGTTTGCTTAAAATACTTTTTTCTGTAATTAAAAATCCCATTTCATAAACTTATTGTAATTTTAATGCCCTACGTAATAATCAGATTGTCAAATATTATATTTTAATAAGTGTGGAACAATTTTCATTTATAATTGTTAATTTTGTACAAGTTATTAAATGAATTAACATTATGTAAATGAATATTGCAGAATCGAATAAATTCATTTTTTAATGAACAGAGATTCTCTGCAAATTCACGAAGCCTGCACGTAACAAATGTACAATTTGTTACGCTATGAAAATTGTTCAATTAAGGAGAATATGTGTGAATGAAGAATCAATCTCACGAACTTCTAACAGGTCACCTAAGTATTAAATAAAACAATATTAATATTTTTAATAAAATATTTCACCACCGTTGTTTTCATACTACAAATAAAATTATACATTAAGTTTTTTTTCGAAATGAAAATTTATTGAGATATTTCAACATCATGTGATATTCAATTGAAATATTGTACAATAGAGCAGCAGAAGTAATAAAAATTACTCCAGTTTGACTTACAGCTTTAATGTGCACGGAACGAAAATTGGAAGAATTAATACTTAACAGCTCACGGATAAATTCTTTGATTGTAACTCATACTATAAAAGTATAAATTTCACTGGATTTAGGGACGAAATTGAAGCTTTAAGCGTGGCTCAAGGAATGAAACCTCGACACTCGTAGGGTATACAGTCAACGAAAAGTAATAAACCTATAACGCCGAAAATGGCTTTAGCCAAATTCGCGCTATTTATCGAAGTCGCAAATTAATGTCAAGGTCGCGTTTCTGTTTTGAACTCAATAAAACACGGGGCAAATACAAAGTGGCTATAGCGTTTAATGACGCTCTCACAAGGGGGAGCCACTCTCCCGAAAATGATTCGCGGTCGCGTCGCGGTTGAGGTTGCGCTGGCCTCCGGTTGCGATCGCGACAAACGTGAGGTCCACAAACCTTTTTGTTTCGGTAGCGGGCGTCTCCGGCAGGTCGCTTGGATCGGCTGGGGCACGTCCGGAATCAAGTAGCGGATGTCGAGAAGATCGACGAAAGATCGAGGGAAGATCGAGGGAGCGTCGGGACATCCGTTATGGGCCTCGGTAAAATCAGGAGTGATGGGGCTCGTCGCCCCACCAAACGACAATCGCAAAACTCGAACTCGCAACGAAAGGGAGGTGGCGCCACAATACAAATTTGAATCCCAAGTGTAAACGCGACAATTTAATATATAAAATAAACAAAAAGCTTCTTCTTTCTTCGCCAAACCGGGACTCACATCCAAGAACGCTAACTCCAAAAGGTAACTTGATTTTCAAAATATCGCAAGACATCTCGAATTCCACTTCGTTCCTTCAATCAACGCAAGAAGACCCGACACGAAAAGGCACAAAGAATGATCAGGATTTAGGAGTAGGACAGGAAGTAGGAACTACAACAGTAATGTATAACGTAATATTAAAAGAGGGAAATCAAAAGCAAAATGAAAAATAAAGAATGGTCTCCTGAATTTTGCTAAGCCCCGTCAGAACGATTTGAACATGACGCTTTAAAAATGCCATGTTACAAACCTTTGAGTGTCAGAGTTTTCCTCCTTGATGACCGCTCGACCTTCTATTCGACGAGACTCAAGAGATTACTCCTCGAGTCTCGAGGAATGATGTTTATTTTCATTTCGGACGACTTGAATTCGAGCTTCGCTATTGGTCGTTCGTTCCTCGAGACTCAAGGAGTAACTCCTTGAGTCTCGTCGAATAAATGCTTGACTCTATGTCAAGGTGAAATTCCTTGACATTAAATGAATTAAAAGATAACGTTAGCTTTAACTCCCGATGGGGCTTTTAAACAATAAATAGGTTTCAAAGGATTCAAGAATAAATTCAATGATTTATTCTTCTAAATTTTTATAGAATTATTCCGCAACTTGTTCTCATGCAATTAATCTTTCATTTTTCGTTCCGTGTGTATTGCAATCGAAAGTGTCTTATTTGAGCTCCTTTACCCTAGGGAAGCAAACTTTTTCTCTATTTTGATAGCGAATTCCGGTGTATTCTTCCAAATGGCTTCACAGGGATCACAGAAGTGCAGCATCTATATCACAGTTTCTAATATCGCGTTTTTAAATATCGCACGAATTTACACAAGTGGAAAAAAACGAGACACTTGACAATCTTGAAAATTTGTCAATCTTCAATGCCATAAATCGAATTTTTGAAGGATTTCAATGAATCTGTGGAAAAAATGTTTTTTTTTCATTGCCAAATTTGACGATGTGTATGGAGATAGAAACATTTTTTGGAACCATTTATCCAACGGGGCAATAGAATTCATTCAATTTACTTTCAGGGACAGAAAGAACGAGGTGTCTGCGGTGATTTGGGACAAAGTTATGCGCATTTGAAAAAAATACATTTTAGGGTCATAACTCGGACAATTTTCATCAAATCAGACGATTCTTTGAGAAAAATATCCGATTAAGGCTTCTCTTCAAGATAGTGGAGTCAAAATTAGGATTATTTTATTTTCCACCCCCTTATCTACCCCTTGGAAAATTCACGATTTTTGACCGAAAAAGTCCCAACTTTGACCATCTCTACAAATTTAAAAAATGTTCATGGCGCCAATTCTGCAACAAAGCATTAAAGTTCGTTCAATTTCCGTTTAGGGACGCGAAGAACGAAGTGTCTGCGGCGATCTGCGGATAAATTATTCGCATTTGAAAAAAATGCATTTTCGGGTTTGTTACAAAAAGACGATAGTTAAAAAAACGTGAAATTGACAGAAACTGGTATTTGAAATTAACTGAAAGTGTTGCTCTTTCACTGCCGACATTAGTTACCTAAGGTGCACCACGAGGAGGTTGCCGGTTAGATTTTGCACATCGTGTGTGTTTTTTGTTCTCTGTTTTTTACGTGGGCAGGTATAAAATCTTCAAAACACGCTGTGCAGCCCGTGCTACACGGTGTGTGGGACTTCTACCGCACTAAAACCACCTCCCATTACATCTCACCACCCCGCGGGACCGCCGTCCGGCATTACTTTGCGGACTGGCTGTTATGCGTCCTTTGCCACGAGGTGGCCTCTCCTCGACCTCTCAGCTTCTCGGAGCTTACAGGTGACAGTGGACGCGAAGTCCGAGACTGCTCTCCAGATTGCCTCCCGGGCTATCATCTCCCCGACGATGTTCTTCGGGGATAGCTGCTGATGAAGGTGCAGCTGGAGTTCTTCCCATTCTACCTCGAAACGTGGACAACGAAAGAACACTGCTCAGGCTGACAGGCGGGGCATGAAGTCGTCATCCAGCCTGAAGCGGTGCTGATACGCCCTGAAAGCGCCATGTCCCGTCAGAAGCTGCGCGAGGTAGTAGTCGACCTCCCCGTGCTGTCTCGTTGTCCACGCCACGAAGCTAAATCCTGGGCTCTGCCGCGACGTGGCACTATTGCCATGTATGAGGAT
Source organism: Ceratoteleas bidentatus (assembly GCA_022817645.1). Taxonomy (NCBI): domain Eukaryota; kingdom Metazoa; phylum Arthropoda; class Insecta; order Hymenoptera; family Scelionidae; genus Ceratoteleas; species Ceratoteleas bidentatus. The sequence goes on along the minus strand of JABFPB010001166.1, from coordinate 11,302 downwards.
TTTAAAGCGGCGTTCAAGAACACCTTTGAACGCAGTTGCAGCTGGACGCATGGAATGAGCTGACAAGACGCCAGCAGCGAGATGGCGAGAACCTGGTGGCATACTATCATGAAAATGTTAGATTATGCACGGTAGTACTGAATCTCAATGTTACGCGAACAGGTCGAATCAGGCCTGCCGTCCCGATAGATGGCTGTCCATGTTTGTACCGGAAGACACGCTGACGAGGACGATCCGTTTTCAAATGTGGTCGACCTGGAGCGGGTGATGAAGATATACGATCGGGCACGCGATGACAGCCGTCATCAGCAAACTACCAGGGGACCGACCAGAGGCTTCCAATCCCTTGGGCACCTGCTAACGACGCTGGCAGGTGCCCAAGCCCCGGAAAATCCAGCCAGGTATGATCCATCCCCTAGCGTGCCCGTGATGTGTTTCAACTGCGGTCGGAACGGATACTTCGATAACCAGTGCCAGGCACCTCGGAAGGAGCCCCACAGAGACGAGTCCAAGGAATCGTGGCGCTCAACACGTCTCGAGCAATGATTCCACCGATGACACGTCATGACAGTGAGCGAGGCCGGCGTTCGCTTCACCATCCGCAGCTACATGAAGAAGGTAAAAGGTAGAAAAATTTTACATTTAAAACATGAAAAAAATGGCATTGAGCTGTCTTCAAGAAACTTTTACGATATGTTCCGTATTGTTTACAGAGAAAATAATTATTCAAAAATAACGTTCAAGTCATGAGAATAGTTTTGCACCCAACTTGGCGAGAACACAACAATTCAAATTGTTTACAAAAACGTGAAATGATGACCACAATTATTACAGACTTCAAAGTCCACACTGTACAATATTTTCCAACAATTAACATTCTTACTAATAAAAAAAATAATTTTGTTATTTCACCACATCTAATTTTTTGAAAATCAACTAATGGAAATCATATCAAGTCATGCTCCAATTCTGCAACTCACTGGTACAGTCTATCTTGGACTTTTGATTTTGACGTCAAAAATGCAAAATTCCCCATAGATATTGAGAAATCCAAAAAAGAAAATTTTACAGTATCGTGTTTATATTGGGAAATTTCTCAAATAATATAGGAAAATTCCCAATAAAATTGAGTCCACAAAATTTTTATATTGGGAAATTTCCGAAATTCAGTTGGACATTTCCGAAATTCATTTGGATATTTCCGAACTCTGTTGGGAAATTTCGGTCGCACTATTACCAACGATTCCCAATTAGGATTTTTTATTGGGAAGTCGGAACGCGGGTCGCCAAGTTGGGTGCAAAACGATTCTCATGACTTGAACTTTATTTTTGAATAATAATGTTCTCTGTAAACAATAAGGAACATATCGTAAAAGTTTCTTGAAGACAGCTCAATGCAATTTTTTTTCACGTTTTAAATATAAAAAATTTCTTTTCACAAAATTTATATAAAATTCTTTACACAACATTTATATAAAATTTATATAATGCTGGTTATTAGGGGTTGGAATCTTGGATCCTATCTTGACGTTTGATAAAGCCCGTGACAGTCGATAAAGTAGAATGCTTCTTGATCGTCAGTTTTAAATGTACATAATAATACAAACAAATGTTTATCAACAAAATATGTGTTTTATTTAAATTAAAATGCATCTAGATTTCAGTAAACATTCATTGTTCGGCGTTTTGTTTACAATTTTGCCTTATTTCATCGAAATTTCCAATCATCACGGTTACAGGGTTGCCACGTCGCGCTCAAATGTGCATATGCAAGAAAATACGTATTTATTTTTAATTTCGTAAATCTTTCGATGAAAACCGTATTCAAACTTGTTCTAATTAACTTTTACAAGCGATCTACACATCTTGAGTCACGTTCTGTTCGGGTTTTTACGCGTTTTTACGTTTTCACGATAATGCCACGATATTGCCACGATAGATCGTGGCAACTCATTCGGTAGGGTTTCCAAATGTTTGAATTCATGACGCGCGTCACGTTGGGTTCCGCAACTAACTTCGCTAAGGTACCGCGCTAAATCTGTCAACCAACGAAGTGTACGACCCCTGATAAAACACGGGAAAGTTGTGTCGCTTGTACTGTCATATGATTGTTTGAAAACATGAATTTGGAGTTGCTCGGTAAGAAATTCGTATGTCATTTCTCACACCATAACTTAGAATACTGACTGTTTACACTCATTTCAGAATCGTTCGGACAGAACTACCCGGAGGTAAGCGGTTGACAATTATAACCTTGCATATATCGACAATGCCTTGGTTATGTCTTTTTAGAATTTGAATGTTCTTAGTAATTTTATGTATTTTTCTAACTTTCGCAGGAATTCGATGGCACATTGGATTGCATATCTCTTGCAGTAACATGCACCTTTAATAAAAGAGGAACTTTGTTGGCAGTTGGTTGTAATGATGGAAGGATTGTTATTTGGGACTTTTTGACTAGAGGTATCGCCAAAATCATCAGTGCTCATGTTCATCCAGTATGCTCGTTGAGGTATTAGAAATATTTTGTACAAACTTATCCTAATTTCATTATTATTATTATTATTTATTTCTTTTTAAGATGTGGCTCAGGTTTTAACTTACCTTAGATACAATATTATTTGTTATGTATATTATTAAAACACCAACCCAATATTTTAAATATTACCCTCTACTATAATGAACAAACAAAAATTATGTGTATATATAGAGTAGTCAAATCAGTTGAGCTTAGCCTAGCAAAAAGAACAAAAATTGTTAATTGTTTATACATTTTAATAGCTGAATTATTACATTGAAAAATACTGTAACAACTGTTCATCCCAGTAACTGGAGACGGATTGAAAAGAAATGTTTTGAATAACGTTTTTGACCGATCACGGATTCAATTGTGGACTTTTCAATCCCGTTGAATCCTTTTGGTCGCTGAAAGATGTTTTTATGAAGTGTCTGTTTTCACCTTAAAACTGGAATCGCAAAAACCCGAAAAACCAGTAACCGGAGCTATGGTGTTGCTGGTTTTTCTCGACACCGGGAACCCGGAAAAATGAAATAAAAACTCGAAAATTGACATTTAAACACGAAAATTGAAACTTAAACGGGAAAGCGTATACTTAAACTTTAAAATCAGTAAAGACACCGAAACTCTGAAATTAGTACACAAACGGAAAACCCAAAAATTATGATTGAGCATGAATATTGCATCGTAACTGTCATTTTATGCATTAGGTAAAGTCAAGCTGGAAATAAACAATGAGGACCAATTTCGATTTTGTTATCAAAATTGCGCGCGTAATTTGAATGGACTGAACTTGCTAATGACATTTAAATGCATAATTAATTATATTTATTATTTCAATGAGTTTGTAATTTATTGATGTTATTTATTGCAATTAATACATCTTTCGAATAGAAAAGTTTTTTATGTTATCCCTAATAATTAAACATTTACATAAAATTTATTTTAAAAACATAGTCGTCATGGTTTAAAATGTATATAAATGATTAGTAAAATTATATGTAATTTTGAGTAAAAATTTACATAAACTTTATTACTATAAACTAATATACAATTTAATACATAAATTTATTCAAATTTGATATCATTGAATCAGATTTATGTATTTATGTGATATTTACCAACAATTAAAATACATTATTTATTAAAAATTTTACACAAATCTAACTCTGGAATTAATCCATTTTATGAAAATTAAGTCATTTGTAACAAAACAATTACCCCTATGATCGAGAAATCAATTTTTCAGTTTCACACTAAACGAGAATTAGTAGTGATAATGGAGATTATAAAATAAGAAAGGGTAAGTTGATAAATAATATATAAACTTTTATTGTCTGGTACTTTTCTGATTACAATTAGCCTTAACAGCACACCCCCCCCCCCGATATCCGAAGATTCTCCGGAGATTCTTGTTATGAGTGTCTGGATATCTCCGTAGAATTTTTCAAAAAGAGATTCTTCGGAGATCTTCGGACATTCATAGCGTGAATCTCCGGAGAATCTCTGGATATCGGGGATGTACTGTTAGGGACATTACATGTCTTAACGGCTTCTTAGGACAATCTGAGAAATTAATCTAAGAAAATAAATGCTCACGTTTTTCCAGTTCTGATGAAACGAGGCTTGTTAACTGAACTTTGGCCATTTTTCACATTTACTCGTGTATTTCTGTTTCTATAGAAACAGAAATACATGAGTCATATCTGTGATTTTTTTCAGATTTATTAATGTATTTCTGTTTCTCAGAAATATTTGAGTTCATTAGAAATGAAAAAATGTGATTATTTATTTAGTTAGATTAGATTCTCAGATTATGGTAAGGAACCTTTAGGACGTGTAATCCGAAAATTACCAGACAATAAAAGTTTATATATTATTTATGTACTTACCCTATCTTATTTACAATGTCCATTATCACTACTAATTCTCGTTTACTGTGAAACTGAAAAATTGATTTCTCGAGTACTAGAGATAACATTAATAAATTGTTTTGCTATAAATTACTTTATTTTCATAAAATGGATTAATTCCAGAAAGACCAACAAATATCCCCAAAGACCGACAAAAATCCCCAAAAACGCCAAAAACCCCGAAAAATGCCAAGAACCCCCAAAGACGCCAAAAAGCCCTAAAGACGCCAAGAATCCCCCAAGTCGCCAATAACCTCCAAAGACGCCAAAAACCCCTAAAGTCCACCAAAAATCCCTAAAGTCCGCCAAAATCCCTAAAGTCGCAAAAATCCCCAAAGTCGCCAAAAACCCCCAAAAACCGTCAAAAACTCCCAAAACGCCAAAAAATCTCAAAACCTCAAAAGACCGCTAAAAACCCCCAAAGACCCGAAAGAAAGCCAAAAAACCCTAAAATCCGCCGAAAACCTCCCAACAACCGTCAAAAACTCCCAAAGACCCGAAAGACAACGTAATCCCTTAAGACCCCCCAAAAATCTTTAAAAATGTTACGGTACGGATTAATTATTACGGATATTTACCGAAAATTATATTTTGGCAAGGCTGTCCATAAAATAGGTTTCTATCCGTAAAATTACGTTGCATATTTCGTATTGTTACGGATATGTTCCGTAACACTATCCGTAAGTTTACGTATATTTATCCGCGGGAAAATGTTAAATTAAAAGTAAAAAGTTGCCTCTGTTTACGTGAGTTTATTTGAGTTAACACTTTATCGGATGATGCGGTTGAAACCGTTTCGGTGTGAAAGGAGAAGGACTAACTAATTAGGTTGTATATATACCTGAATATGTAAAATATTGCGCGCTCCGAAAGAAGCGCGCAAATTTAATTTATCTTTTCATTCTGTGATTCGGAACACATAAACTCAAAAACTCAAGGCGCGGAATTCATGTCAGTGGAGGGGATAGACAAAGGGTTAACGAAGGCTTGAGTCAATGTTAAAACTATTACTGGATTATTATCCGACATCTTTGGCCAATATTACTTAAAATAAATAATCAAAATGCAAATTATTGAGCGTATAAATAATATTAAACCGAATTTAGAAATTAATGAATGTTCGAGTTGAATTGAGTCAATGAACTCAAAAAGTCATTATTTATGTTATGCAAAAGTTGAAATGTCATTTGATCTTGATTCGGTAAGAGTATATCGTTTTTGATAACGATTATTTCAGTGATTAGATATATACCATATGCAACCGATTACGATTACAGATTATTATTCGAAGTGCAATGAACGATATGAATTTGTTGTCAACTTTGAGTTAATGTTGATGAAACTTTTATTAATGAATAAAATGCGATATTTCTCGTCATATAATGGGATATTAGATATATTTCTCGTCATATAATGGGATTTATATGACGAGATATATAATGGCTTTTTTACTAGTATTAATTTCAAATTAAAACTAATAAATATAAATGATTATATTACTCAATTTGCAGTTATCAATATAAGTCTAAATAGTGCTTCATCAAACAGTTAGTGGTGATTTTATATCGAATAAACACTTCCTTAGCTCTTTATCAACAGCGATTATACTGCGGTTAATCTTTTAATCTGAAACAATGTCATCTGCAAAGAATGTGCAAATATGTTAATAACTTAACAAAAATTACTTAACCTTTATGTGAACAAAATACAAACTAGTAGGATCAGAAGGTTTTGAAAACCTTCTGATCCTTTCTGATGTAAAGTTAAAACTGTTCTAGCTAACTCGTCATCCGATAAAACCGAAGTTGATAAATAAATGTCTCCTTAATTGGGCTTTATTAAAAATGCCCCCAGTCGTAAGTGGATTATTCAATTGAAATCGTAAATACGAGTTATCGTGTAGTACGTCTGAAATGTAGCATCAGTCTTGATAATCGTCCGTTTGCACGGATTATAACAAGCTATTAAGTATCTTTAAATCTCGATCCCGACAATAACAACAATAAAAAGAAAGACGATCAGACGCTCGTATTTACGTCGTTCGATACCTTGCGTTTATTGATTCGAACTGACAGTTTTCATTTCAGCAGAATTATTTTCTTGTTTTTTATAACAAAATTCTATCAATTAAAGCAAATTTATCGTTTATCGCCGGCAACCATGCAAATTCCCACTCGGATCAAGTTTCAGAAAATATCTTAACTTTCTTCAATCACTTTCCGCACTGTTAAAAATTTCCGGAGTTCGACGTTGTGGTGTAAGGTGTAACTGGTTTCGGAGTGAAATATCACTCAATAGCGGTGTAAATTTTACTCTGCAGTAGGAGTGAACAGAAAGGGGAGAATAAAGTTTTAATTGCACTAACAAATTTTGCACATTTAGTCGGAGAGTTGTGTTGATTATGTTTTTAAATTATAAATTACATGTTTAAAGTCTAAAATCGCGTGAATTTTGTTTGTATCAATATTAAAACAAGCTTGATCTAACCTAAAAAATTCACACCGCGAATGTTACTCCGTTTCGGATTGGGCCTGCTCGAACTCCGTATGGAATAAAAATTTCACTCCGGTCACACCCTAGTTACTCCGGATTTTTAACAGTGCAGTAACCCGCATCATCGACTCCGAACTAAAAATGTGACCAGTTTTATATAGTTTTGGCAAGGTACTGACATGGCTATGAATAAATCAACTTATCTGGCTTAAACTGTCTAGAAACTGGTTTAATACTAGCTGATAGATTTGCTATACTTATTTAGTGAATAGTTGCTCTAGTTTCTCTAATCAGTTACTAGACATGCTAAGAAAAGTAAATCTTATCGAGTTCGAGCTTTCCAATTACTGAATAAGGATTGAAAAGCTTGACTAAATAAATGTCTTTTTAACGCAAAATGTTAAATTTTGTTTATAACTTTTAAATTAACTAACTGAAAGAACTCTATTTATTCAACATCTTCATTTTAACTCTAATCCATTTATTATAACAATAATCATATATTGCATTTTATTTGATAAATATGTGTTAAATTATTTTAATGTTCGGTTATAACATAGATAATTATATTCAATAATTAAATTATCAATTAATTAAGTACATCATAACTAGTTCTGATTTCTAAAAAATTGCAATATTCTATTAAGTATGAACATCTAATCAAGTTTAAGACAAGTAATAGATAAGTATATCTCAATAATATTGCAACGATATAGTTAACCAGAGGCGTAATGGCTCAGGGATAGAATGGCAGCGCTATAGACTTTTTTTATAGATATCGGGAATTAAATCAGCATTGCTGGTTTAATTCCCGATATTTGTAAAAAAGTTTTTCACTAACAAAAATGTTTTTCCGCAATAAAGTCAATTAAACTCGTTATGATATTAATGCAGACGTGAGAAAATCATACCTAACGATATTAAACTTTATTATTTAGCACACGTCCATCTAGTTAAACTAGTAAGTGCCTTTGAAGGTACTGACTAGTTACACGTCTACTTAGCTAACAGCTTGTTTATTAAGAAATATCAAGTCTATTGTTACAGAGTTGGTGTGTTTTTATTTTACATAGTTATTAAAAGACAATAACAGAATCCGGCTTTTCCGTAGTTTATATATAGCGTTGGAGAATGTTTTTCAATTGTTGCAACTAACATTAAATTGAATTGTTTGTAAAATTTTGGATAAAAAATATTCGTAAACTCAAAGAGAAAAAAAGATTGTGTTACTGCGACCAAGCGATTTGGTTAAAGCAATTTAGTGGTGACAACCAAATATTTGGTAGGAGCAACCAAATGTTGTAGTTAGGTTTGGTCGGCTTGTTCTGGCACGGCCGTCGTCGGAAACCAAATACACTTGGTTGTCCAGATTTGGTTGTAGCAATCAAATTATTTGTTTACTGCAACCAAAACATTTGGTTCCTTCGACCAAAACTTGATTACTAAAATATTTGGGTACTATAACCAAATCATTTGGTAGGCTAAAAATTAACTAAATGATTTGGTTGTGACAACCAAAATTTGGTTACCTCAACCAAACATTTTTCTTCGTGTAATTAAAATCATTTCAAGATATTTTTAACATTTTATTTATCCGAATTAAAGAAATTCTGCTCAGATAAAAATCCAGTAATTGGATTGTTTGCAAAAATCAGTTAAATCCGACTCCAGTGATTTACGCATCACTCGGCATAATCTGACGCCGAGCTGACGACAAAAATATGATAAACCACAACTCGCGAGCAAATTTTCGCGTTTTGAATGAACCTCAATCTGCGGTGCAACGGCACGATTTTTCGATCTTCGCAAAAAATGCTCGCAGAAAAATTGGGTGAAAAAATGCGCGAACCGAACACGACAACGGTCGTCACTACGTCGATAGGATAACTGACCGAAACCTTTTGACCTGCGTTACCTCGATAACGACGAACAATTGATAATTGCGGGCGTACATTCGGTGATCCGACTCAAAGATGTCCAAGCGAAGGCACACGGGGCCTTGATAATCGCGCTGGAAAAAACATTGATTCTACGGTCCCGAGATTCAACTGGCGTAGCTTCAAGTTGCGTTTGGTCGAGTATCGCGTGGGTTGATAACACCCGAAAACGAGATTTAAGTAATGGGTGCAGTAATATCAGCAATATTTTTTTTTATTTAGAGGATGTTGAGAGGAGCTGTGACGCGTCAGTCAAAAGCTGATGTTGCTGGATTAATATTACATTTATATTTGTCAATCGATTAAGGTTTTTAGGGAGGCGATTATCTGCTAAGTCAATATTGTCGAATTATGATAGTTAAAAAATGAATGATTACAGTGGTTTAAACGGATTTAACTCAAATGTATCAATGATTCCGTTGAATGTCAAAAGCGCGAATAGCGTCTTTTAATTATATCATAAGCGCGAATTAGAAACTATCAAAAGCGCGAATGAGAAATAACCAAAAGCGCGAATGGAAAATAATCAAAAGCGCGAATGGGAAATAATCAAAAGCGCGAAAACGAAACAAATGCTGCTGAAGCTACTTTATTTGGGGATTTCAAATCAGAAATTAGTTTGGTCCAACACTTTAAACGAAACAGTCAAAATGGATTCAATTATAGTTTCGACGACGAACACAGGCAAGGAGTGCATTTTTTGTAAAAAACTTTAAGTACCGTTTCGTTCGAAAACAAAAAATCAATCTGTATTCAACGTCACATTAAGATTCATTCAGTATCTAGATGTTCAGTTTGACAAACTTGTTTCAATTCATATCAAATGAATGCACACATCAATCTTTGGAAATCAGCTTCTTTTACTCGAAGATTGCCTTCGAGTTAAATTTGCAGACTTGATGTGAAGATATTGATTTTATGAAAAAATAGCTTACTACACGCCAAGGGCGCTTACGCCATACACGCCCTTGGTGCGTAATACACCAATGTATCTGATTATTAATCGATCGTTTCCACTCATTTCGAAACTGCGACATTGATCAAAACTGAAAAGAGATCTCGAAAGTGATGAATTCGTGATCGTATAAATAATCGTTCAACAATGAATCAATGTCTCGTCAGTTTATTCGCCATTTGGTCAATAACTGATCAATGAAGCGTTTTCGCAGCTCAGCGAACGTTGTTTTCAATTGACTTTCCCGTAAAATTTCGCTGACAGTAATCAGATTACGCATATATTCTCAAACGACTTTCCCAACAATTCTGATAAACTGTGTACATAACTTTGAACAGGCGGCGTGTTTCATTAGTATTTCACTCAAGTTTGAATTCGGGTTACACTGCGTTGACATAACATTAAAATTCAGTTTAACCGCATTATCAGCTCCTTTCATCGGTTTTCGCGTGTGTGTCCGAATTACAATGAATTCGCTGCAACTCAGTTGGTTCTGTTCGTTTATAATACGTTCCACGACTTTTCGAAAGCTTTAAACAAATATTATAATTTCGCGACGTCGCTTCCTCGCGAGATTTTCGCGTTCCAAACAAGTCCGTTTGTCGTAAGTCGCGTTGCAAAACCTTCGCCAATTGACCGCAATGAACTTGTACACAGTTTCCCAACAATTCTATATTCGTTCAATAAACGCGTCGATAAGTTTAATTGCAAAAACATTGCGTGAGCACGATTAAATAATTTCGCTCTTACTGGTGATTCTTCGTGCGGCGTATCGGCGCAGGGCCAATCGAAAACAAACGCGAAAATGGTTTTATTCGCCAGTGCGAGCTTTATCGGCACGATGTCGAGTGGGTAGCATCGTTGGGCTTACCTATCTCGAATCGTAACTTCAACGAGCGATTATTCATTTAAATGGCCAAGGATGGCCGGCTATTTTTGTAACCACCAAGTGTTTCTTGTTTTACGATTTGGAGCTTTGAAGTGCACGTACGAGGAGAGCAAATACGGACGATTGAAAGTTTTTTTTTTTCGGCACGCCTGAACATTTGATAAAGTAGAAAGGAGGTATTTTTGGATCGGATTGATGGAGATTTTGGTTGAGGACTTTTGTATCGTTGGGGCTAATTTTAATGACTTCATTTAAAAATGATAGTTTTAGAAAGGGAGAAAAAGATGGATGCTGCGTTTTGGGATCAGGGCTGAGCAAGTTGGCTATTTTTGGTGGCGACTTTGGAACTATTCCCAAATTTGTCGATTTTGTTTTGGAAGGAGTGGATTTACTGTTTCCTTTTTGGCATTGTGTAAACTCGAGGGAGTGGAGTGGTGTTGAAATGAAATTTTCGCGGTTTGGTGACCTTTGTAGATGAAGAAATCCCTAGTAAAAATGAAACATATACGACCATATATGACCGTATATGTTTCATATATAAAACATATATGTTTTTCGCTTATTCCATATATGTCTTGTATTTGCATATATGGTTTC
>JABFPB010001165.1:0-27390 GCA_022817645.1 Ceratoteleas bidentatus | reverse complement strand
AGGGAGGGAAGAAAGCCACTTTTCGAAATCTCCCAAGGGAGAAAAGTGGCGTTTCCCTCCATGAGTGACGTAAAGTATATTACGTCCACTGGGCGTCACCGGCGCCCGAGGTCGATACGATGTTTTTCACGTCAGTGTAGCGTACCGAAAGTGGAACGAATTAGGTTAGAGTGCCGAAAGCTGTCGCTTTCGGCACTCTAACTAATTCGGAACTAATTAGGCACGAGAGCCTAATTAGTTCCACTTTTAGCCGCTACACTCACGTGAAAATTATTTTTAATAATTAATTCCTTTCACGGGGAAACGACCAACATCAGAAAGATATGAAGCCATTTTTCGGAATACTTATGATTGGATGAGATGCTCTATATAAACCAGAAATTCGAACTACTCGGCCTCCTTTCTTTACCAAACTGAAAAGGTGAAACACACACTCTGTGCAACGGCGCTGAAAAACTATAGATAGAGTGGACACCATCCTTGAAAGCGCTACGGCTAAGACAACAAGCTCTCCGGAATGTAAGGTGTCACAAACAATGTCTTGAATAAGGACCTGTAGCTGTTGGTCAGATCCCTACTTGTATAAGAAGGGGTTTGACCAACTTAAAATCAACAGTATTATACTAAACAATTATTATGTTTATGGGAATTGCGTCTTGATAAAATTTTGTCAATACTGAAAGCAGCTTATGTAGCAGTTGATAAATCAATAAAAGCAAACGACATGAAATTATTTAATGCATTATATCAACTTCACTGAATATTTCCGAATTGACATTTTTAATATGAAAATTAAATAAAGGCAAATATATACAATTTATACAATTTATGCCGAGTTTTGTTTACAAACATTTTTTACATTTCTTCATCTTTCAGAGTGATATTGTTTTAGGGAAAGTACTCATTTATGTAATGCATGTTCCAGTAACACAAGTTTCTTCTTCATGTTTCATATCAAAACTAGAAAAGACGACGAAAGAAAAGTAAAATATAATAATTCAGCATTTTGTGAATACGAGAAGTTTCGGAACACTGGAATTTATACGGCAATATTTCGTCTCCACTGCCCCTACGAATCTTCTTACACATATTTTACGATCCCCTTTGCTATGATTGTATCACCCTGACCTTTTTTCTTAATTTATTTAAGTTAATCATATTTATTTCCTGCATCCTCTTTTCCAATGTCACAAAACCTTATAGCTAACCAATTCCATCACAAATTTTACCCAGAATTCAAAAAACAAAATAAATTCATATAATTTGTTTTCGCTTAACTCAAATTAATTAACGATTCTAATCAAATCATCTAATTATAATTCAAGCTCCAATAAACAACCCTTTCATCAAACACAAAATGCAATACGCGAAACAGTCGCACGGCAACGAATCAAACGATCAGGGGAAAAACCGTGCAAGGGATTTCTGCTTCATTTTGCAAAACATTTCCCCGCACGCGTCCTTTTGTCCGAAGCATCGGCTTGTCATCCGAGAGCGTTACAATAACGTGATTTATACGTCGTTATTGTGCGCCTAGTTATGGATTATAAGTTAATACCGCGTGGATTTCGCGTCGACCACTTTCCAAATGGAAATTGTTCCGTAATGGTATTGAGAAGACGGCCATTTTTCATTGGCCGGGATTTAGTCGTTTCGCGACTCCCATTTCTATGTCCAACACTCACATACGAGAATCGCCTCGTTTGACATGGCACAAAGATAAAAGTGCAGGTATCAATCAGCGCGTTGTCGCGATCGATCCTTATTACCCGGCGAAAATATAATAATACGCGAGGTTGGTAATCAAAAGTGGCGCATCCTGGCGGGCTCTCCGTTGTTAGGAAACCACACCTATGTATCAATGAAGACACGCAACGTTGCAACCGAGTAGGAAGTTTCGGTCACATGGAAATGATTTGATGATGGATCGGGCGGATTTCTCCGCCAATATGCACGCGCGAATAACCCGAGCATTTGCATGCTCGCAACTGCAGTCGCTCGTTTAATAATATTACATTAAAACGTAGCGCCGTATGCATAATCCCAAGGCGGCGGCGCCACCTTCGAATCGATAAAAATGGCCAAGACGACCGAGCAGTTGGACCGCGGTTTTACTTTCGTTGGCAGCCGCACGGATCAAATTTGCATGTTTTTCTCGAAAGTGAAGCTTCGTTGTCGAGAGGAATTACAGATTCAAATTACCTCTAAATACTGCCTCTCAAGGCGATATTTAATTTAGAACGTGTTAAGCAATTTGCAATTTACATGTATGTAAATGCAGGCTCGCGTCGACGGTTTAAAAATAATTGCACAGTCGGACAGCGCGCTGCGCTTTCGTCGCGGATTTGTTTATTCGGCCATTCATAAACAAATTTTTGCGCCAAGCGGAAAGATTTGCGTAATTCGGGTTTTTTGGTGAATTTAGATGAGCCGAGGTTGCGCCCTTGATTTGTGTTTTGTCTTGTCGCAAGATATCGAATGTTAAAACGTTTTTGTGTGGTTCGTGTAAACAATGGCTGATGGTGAGAAATCTTGGCGCGGAGCAGCAAGAGGACATGTTGCTCTAAATTATGCACGTATGGTCATTTGTGGGTAATTCTATATATGAGTGTAGGTGCAAAAGAGGATTCGTATTGGGATCCCAGTTGGGCATTTCGTTTTCAAGTTTGGTTCCATAAAAGGGTTGGTGAACACATTTCCAAAATTAGAGTAGAACAAGTCTCGCGAGGGTATTATGATGAGGGGGAGGCATTACTTTCGTTATTCCAAGTGTTAATTTCTATTCCAAATAATTACTTTGTTAGGGTTTTATGAAAATTCCTACATTAACTCGTAATATCTGTTATTTGAGAGGCATGTTTGTACTGTTCTAGTAGTTTTTTTCAGTATATTGGGGCCAATATTAATGAAATCTTTCATGACGAATATGATTCATAAATCAAGACGAACTGAATTCCTTGTAGAATAGATTTTGAAAATAAACAAAGTGCTCTGTGTCGTTTTTCACTAAGATTACACTGTGAAAAAGAATGTAAAATTACATGATGATTGTTGTTTGGGTGTAGATTACGATTGAAATATAAAGTGGTATTCAGTTAAAAAATATCATGGTATTTTACGTAAAGAGTGTACACACTTAAAACGCCATGGTTTCAAATTTTCAAACGCATTATTTTATCGATGTGTTCCTAAACTAGACAATGCCCCATCTGACTTCATTTTTAATATTACAATAAGTAATAATATAGAATATAAAAATACAATACAATAATACACTAATGCCATACAATAAATTTACTTTCACTGAAACAAGCATTTTTTCAATCCAAATCGTTTAAGTATGATTTCTCTTTCGTTGCCAGAACTATTTGAGATAACTTTTCAGTATTTCCGCGTCGTCATGTAATTTAACATTTCGTTCGTGTATTTCGTGAAAAATCATGGCATTCATTTTACATTACATATAAAGCAATTTTATACATCTCTTTTACAGTGGATTTTATTATAATAAATTCCAAAAAGAAAGAAACTTACATACTTAAGGTGATGTTCAACGCGAAGAGCAAGTTTTAATCGGCACTTTGGCGCGAAAAGTGATATTTCGTGGAATAAACAAAAATAAGTGACGAAATGATAATTTTCTGACCATAGAGAGATTCTGCGTAAAAATCCGCTTGTTTTGGTCTAACTTTCGGCTATTTTTGATATCTCACTATCAAGAATAATGATTTCTCGTTTTCGAGGTGATAAGTAATCTCAAATATAAACGCAGAAAAATGAGAAATCATTATTCTTAAAAATGAGATATCAAAAATAGAATCTCGCTATGGTCAGCAAATTATCATTTGGTCACTTATTTTCTTTATTTCACGAAATATCTCTTTTCGCGCCAAAGCGCCGATTCAAACATGCTTCTCGCGTTGAACATCAACTTAACGTGAAATGCCGTGTATATACAATGTATGCATTGAAAATCGCACATATTCATTGAGGTTTTGGAAAAGCAAAGATATTATTTAAAACTTAAAATACAGATTTGTCCTTATCATTGCACGGCTGCTAGGAACCTTACAATATTAACAAGGTTATTATAGTGCACATTGTTGCAAACTTTTACTCTTCAATGTAATTTCACACATAGACGTGTAATCAAGTTATTGGGCGACAGCTTATCAATCTTAATCTTGAATCTTAGGGAAGAGTGTGTATAATGACTGGATTCTACCGTCCCTCGTTTGTTAGAAGCAAAACAATGTAAGTAGGGTTATGTTTACATGTGTTCCGTGCATTACACAAGGAATAACACAATGAATATTTAATTCTGCACAATAAACGTTAACTTTCAATTAAAATTTTTAATATTACCATAAACATGGGACTTTTGCATAAATTTTGCATAAATATGCAATTTTACTCAATATATTGTGAAATACCGTGTGTACCTTCCAAGGAAGAAATTCCTGACGTTTGTCAGCTTTGGCAATCGGCCCATGCTTAGCTCGATTGTCTAACGGATGGTCGGCTGAGAACCGAAATGAAACACCGATTAATGTTGGGCCATGGTCGGCTGGTAAATTTTGACGTTTGACATTCGCTTGTTTTACGCGTTTGCCCAATGCGTTCGGCCGATACTGGCCCTAGTGTAAATTTCTTCCCGGGTTTACACACATTTACAATGTTTTTATATGACAATTTGACAATTTAAACACTTTTACATATCGTTTGGTTGGAGAGACAACCCTTGTGTCACTCCAACCAGACGACATTGTGTAAAAGTGTTTACACTGTCAAAAAACGGACAACTCTCGTGTCACTCCAACCAGTGGTAACTCTGAAATGTTTGAAAAAGTCTGTCAAAATCTGAAATAAGTTTGTAAATGTCTGACAAGAAAGTCTTTAAAAAAGTCTGAAAAGTCACAATTTCGACATTGTTTGAGACTTTTTATCGTACATAAACTTTTCAAACATTTTTTACACTTCAATTTCGCCCTTTCAAAAATTTTTTAGACTTGACTTTCGGACTTTATTTTTTCTCACAGGTCGAAGATACCTTAATTTCTCTAAGCTTCCTTAACGTACGAACAATCTATCGCAGATCCTCCTTATCAAACGATGATTAACCCTCCCTAAACTCGCCAATAAATCACGATGTCAACGCAAAATTGCGCGGTCTTTATGACGTAATCCTGGTAAACCGAATGCCGGTCAAGTAAATTCGCGCGTCGATCTTATAATCTTTCTGTTGTCAAGTTCGGCACGCTGCGAAGCTATTGCCATCGAAAATCCGCGTTTTCACCTATCACGCAGAAAAATTGTACGGAGATTGTACCGCGTTGTCGATAATACGTTCGGAACAATAACTGGATGAACAAAGCTAGTACGCGCAATTTTTCCCCTCTTTTCGTTTCGTTACTTCTCGCGTGTCGCCATCTCCGCGTTGTCCCGCCGACCCCGGCCCTCCCTCGCCGCCCTTTTTGCCCATGTTTCGTTTCATTGTTCCTTCGCGTTGTTCCTTCTCCCCTTTATCTCGTTACAAATGAGCTCGTTTCGCGATTAGTCGGATCTTCGTGATTTTGCGACGAGCCGTTGGCTTCCATGGAACTGAATTGGTAATCGATGAGAAATGTCAAGATTAATTGGCAGCCGGCTCATTAGCGAACGCGTCGGCGACTGCGTCACTCTCGGCGTCGAAAGCGATGTGCAGGATATTATTTCAGTTCCACGATAGGGACAGAATTTCTATGGACGATATTCGAGGGTAGTCGGTGTAATTACGAATTATTGGATTATTGAATTGAAGTGATTATCAAAGAACGAGCCCGAGTTTGCGTTCGTGCGCAGCGTCGCGGTTACATTATTCAGCGACAATTTTACGTGTCGGGCATGTCCGTGAAAACGCGCGTCGCCGTTTTGTCGGCGTTCAACATTTATCAGCCCATTATCGTTTGCCTGCGCTGCGCGTCCTTTTTAATTTCGCCGCCGGCCGTTCTATTTTGCGTCGATTGATCAATCGAATTAGCGACTCGTCGGAGCGCAACCGCTGTGTTGGTTATTAGGCGTGCAAACCCGTTAGATATTAAATCAAGGAAGTAATAGCTTCCTAATCATCCGTATTGGGTTACGGTCGAGCGTTTCTACGACGCGTCTCGGGCGAAATCGAAAGGTACTTGTGGGTCTCGCGACAAAGGTAGTCTGAGACGAAATTTTCGGTATCCGTTTCAAAGCTCGAGGAAGGAAGGGCCGAAAAGTCGGTGGTTCGAGAAGTGGCAAATTTTGTCTTGGAATTTGAGCTTGTGGTCGCGGTTCATTACAATATATTAGTATATTGGTATATTTAGTACCAAAAGCGCAAAGGAAGTTTGGTGCGAACGATACTTTTTTGTCTTATCTGCATACAGATTAAATTTTTCAGGCTCGAAGTTATTCATTTTCAGCCCAAGGACGGAAAGGAACAGGCGCAAGCGTAACATTTTTTCATGCCGGGCAGAAAATAACCACTTTGCGCCTGATATTCAGACACGAAAATAGTACATTGTGTACCAAGGGCGGAAAGTTAGTCATTTCTTTCCGAGGTACACGCATTAATGCAGCACTTGCTTTTTGTATCAAGTGCAAGGAAAGTTTTCAATTACCGCTTGAAGAACAGGGCGGTAAGTTGTTCATTTCTTCCCATGGGAAGAAATTACCAATCTTCCAGGCGCTTGAGAGGGCGGAAAGTGAGTATTTTCCGTGCATGAGTTACAAAAATCGATTTTTGTGTAGCTTGGACAATAGTTCATTACTTATCAGGTGCTCGATGAGCAAGCAGTGCTTTATGTGCCAAAGGGGAGGGCAATAATGGACCACTTATCGCCCTAAGGCAATAATGCATCACTTATCGCCCTAGGGCAATAATGCATCACTTATCGCCCTAGGGCAATAATGCTTCACTTATCGCTCTAGGGCAATAATGCATCACTTATCACCCTAGGGCAATAATGCACCAATTATCGCCCTAGGACAATAATATCCATTATTGCCCGCGTCCGAGACTTGTAAACAGAACTTTTTCGAATCTGCGAACGCTGGCTGTGTTGTTTTTCGATCCTTCTGAACGCTTTCGCGCGTTGGCACGTACGTACGCCTAACCGTACGATGCTTCAACGTAACGCATTAATTAAATTGTCCGTCTTCCGATTTGATGTACACGTAAACCATTCAGCGAGCACACCCACGTATTGTTCGGGTTCCTCGATCTGTCCGGAAAAACGGAGTATCAACAGAAAACCGATTTCAGGTTATCTGCCCCTTCCCGCTTTCTTCGCGTTACGATTCGGATCATAATCTAATTGCGTCTTTGAGCGCATTGCGCATACTTCTCGATCAAATCCCCGACGTCTCTGAGTTTCAACGAACTAAGCGTCATCATTATAAATGAACCCAATTATCCTCCCATACATGTCGCTCAACCTGATGGCATTCACTGCTCTCTTTTGTTCGGCTCGTTCCCACGATTTTATCGGCGCTTTTTTGCATAGGTTCATCAATCTTTCAATATCCGTCCGTCTATGATTCTCATCTATTCGTAACGCGCGCTCGATCATTCAGTCCCATGCTTAATTTATTTGCAAACGTTTGTTGATAATCCAGGTAATGTTTCAACCAGACACGATTATGGAAAATCAGGTTTCGGCTTCATGCCGGCGTTTCACCCGGAATTCTGCTTTAAAAATTATTCTTGGTTATTTGCGGTATTTGTGAACCATAATCATCATGTATTATGATAAAGCTCTTAAGAGTAACCTAAAAACGTGGAAGAAAGAAATCACTTAATTTGTGGATTATAGGCAGGAAGTTAGTTTGTATCAAGTCGGTTTATAAACAAATTTTTGTAAACGTTTTTGAAACGGGATTGACATTTTGTAATTATTGTTATAATGCACTTTAATTGTTCGGTGATCGGTCTGCACATTAAAGATATTGTGGCATAGCTGGTGTAGATTGTAATTTTAACTTTGAAGGAAGTCGCCATGGCATATGAAGTATATTGATCGCGTATTATATTCTATGAATAAATACTCTTTTAGATGAAGTCATTTGTGGATATGTTTCCTCTATGAGAATCAACTGACGTTATTTCAGTTACGGACGTATTTAATTATGCAGAAAACAGAATGTTGTTGAGTATTGTTTGTAGTGAATAATTATATGTATACATAAGATAAAATAAATAATTTCATAGATGATTGTCTCTTTTTGTTTCAGGTAAGCTGGACATTCATTTTGCCATTGAAGTAACCAGCAGAAACCATGCACAGAAAAAATCATTAAAATGCGTAAATGGCAATATGCAGTTGTTTGAGTAAGTTATACTTACGTTCAAGAGTGAAGCTCGACCAATATTTGTAAGATACTTTTGTCTTTCTATAATTATTCGATAAATACGATAAATTAGATTGAAATAGTTCCTGATAGAACATCAGTAGTTCATATATATATTATATAACAACTATTATATAATATACGTATATTATATTCCTATTGCCATCCTGATGCCATTTCGTTGCCAGACTACGAGTCAGGCAATAGTATGGCAACGAAATGGCAACAGGTTGGAACGCGAATATGAGCCAGCTTGTTGTCATACTATTGCCATACTACGCCATACTGTTGCCAGATTTTCTAGGGTTTCTGGTTTAGGTATAAATGTCCACCTAATCTATGTATAATATACATCTTATTCTATCGGGGTACAGGATTGTATTCAGTCACATCATATTTGTAAAGTCTTTGATTATTATTTTTCAGTTATTTAAGGAATTGTTTATCTCACTTCGTATTTTATACATAAATTAAAATCTTGACTTTTACACTTCTAATCCACAATTAAAGTAAGATCTAACATACATTATTTTAAGTTATTTATTTGGGGCGAAATTTCTTAAACGTAACACGAAAAACTGAAAGTTCATTTTTATTATTGAATTTATGTGTTATTGATAGGTTATTACTTCTAAAATAACGTCTGAAAAGTTTTATGCAAAAATTTTGATTGAAAACAGAATAATACACAATTTAAATTTTGGGTTACTTTTGTTTGAAAATTCAATATGTTTTGAACCGGAAACGAAAACTAAATTGTTATCGTTTAGTACGAAGAATAATTGTTTGAACTTTAATATTCTTGCAAGAATTGCAAAAAATGATTGTTTATTGGATTATTTATGCAAAACAAAAATAAAAAAATAAAAATTCAACGTGTTGTTAATGTGCTGTAAATGTTTTATTGATACCATTGGAAAGGAAATTTAATTTGCCTGCGGATACGATAAAAAAATCTTCAGGCCCGAAATTAGAATGAACAGAACAATAAATTGTTTAGCGCGCCGCGCTCCTTGGTGCGTGTCGCGACCTATCCGACTGAGTCGCGTTGTAGCAGTTGGCTCTGCGCCGTTCTTGCCGCAGTCTTAAATTAATGAATAAATTATAATTTATCATTTTCAAAATAAAATAATTAATAAAATAATTATTAATCAAATAATTAATAGATTCTTATATAAAGGATCTGTCAATTCAGAATACGCACGTGTAATGGTTAATAAAATAATGTTCATTGTTATTCATATATATATACTAGGGGGCTTCGCTTGCTCCGCCCCTTGCGCGCTTCGCGCGTCACCCCCCCCCCCCCGCGCTTCGCGCTCACCCCTCCCCGTTGCCGCATTCCCAATGTATTTTTGCCATAATTGTTTTTTTAATTACTGCTGGACTCCCCTCCCCCCTCCGCCTCCCCTTCCCCTTAAATTAATTCATTAATTTAAGACTGCTGCAAGAACGCTGCAGAGCCAATCTGTTACAACGCGACTCAGTCGGATAGGTCGCGACGCGCACCAAGGAGCGGGGAGCGCTAAACAATTTATTGTTCTGTTCATTCTAATTTCGGGCCTGAAGATTTTTTTATCGTATCCGCAGACAAATTAAATTTCCTTTCCAATCAATAACAATTTCATGGCACATTAACAACACGTTGATTTTTTAATTTTTATTTTTATTTTGCGTAAATAATCCATTAAACAATCATTTTTTTGCAATTCTTGCAAGAAAATTTAGGTTCAAGCAATTATTCTTCGTACTACACAATAACAATTTAGTTTTCGTTTTCGGTTCAATACGTAATGAATTAAAAAAAAAAGATTACCCAAAATTTCAATTATTTATTACTCTGTTTACAATCAAAATTTTTGCATAAAACTTTTAGTCATTATTTTAGAAGTCATAACCTATCAATAGAACAAATATTCAATTATTAAAATTAACATTCAGTTTTTAGTGTTACGTTTCAGCAATTTCGACTCATTTGTAAAGAAATTATGACAATTGCAACCACAACTTAACGCATGAATTCAACATCACTATTGTTACGTTTTAATTGAATTTTTATCCATTGATAAAAATTTTAGAGTAGCGCTTCAATAATCTACCGACCAGGTAACATCATCAGCGGGGTAATACATTTTTATTAACGTGCAAACATTTGCGCAAGATCCAAAATAAACGCCAATTAATATATGAGCGAGTTTAATGGATTGTGGGCGACTTTGACTGTAAACATTTGATCACCGTATTGAATTTTACGTTGACGCAGAGAAAATTATCTGAATCTTGTATGAAGTGAATTTGCGGCGCGTCGCGTTTCGGTCGCGTGAAATTCTTTCGCGGAATAACCTGACAAAATCTCGCTAAGTGCGGCTACATCGCGTTCACCTCCAAAAATATTATCTTTCGATTGCATTATTTTCGGAATACCAACTTCCAGCTTCTCGTCATATTTCCCGCCCTCACTTCGCCGTCTTCCGACCAAAATCCAAGCAATTAAAACTATTATTGCTTCGAATAAAAATCGTCCGTCTTCGGCGAAGTAATAGAACGACGCGAAGCGGCCATTAAAGCGTTCATAAACAGCAATCCAAATTATCATATCGGGTATCGCGAACTAACCGGGGACTCCGCCCCAGAGCGTCCGTCTCCTTTTCTTTCATCTGCAAATCATGGCCAAACAATTTATCCCGTCTCCCTCGGAGGCGGCCTCCTCTCGCTCCCTCACTTTTTTTCCACGACGAAATCGTCCCCTTTGCGGTCGTACGCAAGTTACGGGACATCCGCCGCGTGTATGTAGCTACTCAGTGAAGCGATTAAACTCTTGCGAAAGTAGCTCGTGCCGCCCGTCCGATTAAATATGCATGATTTGAGGTGAATATAAAATACGACGGAGTCCCCCGTCGGCATCTGCGTCAGGAAGATTCGAGCGCCGGAATCGGAGGACGCGGGGGTTGGGCGGGGGAGCCGCACGAGGAGTTAGATTCCGCTAGAAAGCACCCTGCTTTATGGAGTCTGCTCGCGTAAGGCGCTCGTTGTCGTTGTCGTCATCGCACATCGTACTTCCAGCGCGAACACCTTCGACTTCTTCTTGTTACTACCTATGTTACCCTCGGGCTCGATGCGCTGGTGGCCGAGAAATAAAGGAAAGACGATCTATACGTGCGCGCCCGCGTTAAGACGGAATACCGAATGCGAGACAATAGCGATCGCGCACGTTTCGGGATACATATTTTGACTGGCTGTAAAATTGCTGGAAACAACGCAAAGTGTCATTCAGCCCGACTGTTCCACGCTGTAATGCACAGCGGAAAAACAGATGTTAAACTAACGGATAAAAATATGTTGGAACCAATATGTCGTTGGAATAAGGTGGATGTGTGAGTTTTACTTACATATACTCAAAATGGATCAATAAGTTTATTGATCGATTCATTCATGTGCCGACAGGGATTGTGAGGAAATATTGTGAGAGCCCACTGTAAACCCGAAAGTGTAAAATTACACATTATGGTGTGTAATTCTAAAACCAGATTACACAGCGTATTGTAATTTTACACAAAGCGTGTAAAATTATATATTGTAGTACTGTAATGTTAAGAAAAAATGTAAAAATATATACTGTGTTCTGTAATTTTACACTTTCTTACAATCTGGATTTACAGTTCAATCGAATTTTCGTTAAATTAGTTCTTACTGATTTCATTTTTGTTCTTCACGTTACACATTTCGAATTTTGAAGTTGGTTCAATAACGTAAAAAAGTTGAAAGTTAAGTTAAATGATATCAAGTTAACATCACTGAAATTCAAATTTGTTGGCAACTCAACGTAATGAAAAATGTGGTGTAACTTTTTAACTTTTAAGTTCATCAATCTTCTTGTCACATTAAAACATGTCATTTTTATTGAAACCGTTAGGGACCGTTACGATTTTAAAAACGTAATAGAATAGAAAACTATCGGTTTTTAACGGTTCTGACAGATAGAAAATGGCATATTCAGATTCCAACTTGAATAAGTGTTGCTGATGTCCAACTTATTGGGAATCTAACAACGAATATTGCTATAAAATGGAGAAAAATAAAAACTAATATTAAAAACCAGTCATTTTTAAATTTAAGTGAACATTTTGCTTGTTTGATTGTTCGTTGCTTTTTAATGAACGGTTTACGAAACGCTAAGAAAATTATTTAGATATCCTTTCAATAATTTTATATGAAAAAACTAAACTATAAGAATTACAACCCGCGTGGAAAAAATTAGGGAGCTGGCAAACCGTCAGGCAAATATCAGGCAAGGGTCGGGCAAGAAGATGTCAATGATATG
The DNA here is from genome assembly GCA_022817645.1 of Ceratoteleas bidentatus. Classification (NCBI taxonomy): domain Eukaryota; kingdom Metazoa; phylum Arthropoda; class Insecta; order Hymenoptera; family Scelionidae; genus Ceratoteleas; species Ceratoteleas bidentatus. Next base: position 14,708 of record JABFPB010001165.1, on the reverse strand, counting down.
GCAGGGAGGACAGCATGTTACTGGATTATGATCACGAGCCATACATACTATCGCCATACTGTCGCCATACTGTTTGCCATGCTCTTCCCATACTGTTGCCATACTTCCGCCAGCCTTGCTCCATATCGATGCCACGCTGTTGCCATAAATCCGCCAGCCACACTCAGAAAAATGTTTGGTAGCTGGAACAAATTTTGGTTAATCGGACCAAATTATTTGCTTAATGTAAAACTAACCAAACATTAGGTTAACCGAACCCGAATATTTGGTTATTTAGAATTGGTCGATTAAAGCAAAACATTTGGTCAACTGAACGACAGGTAAACCCGAACCAAAACATTTGTCAGTTTTACCAAATGGTTTGACACTCTAAAAGCGTTCGAACGCATTGACAGGTTAGGTTAGGTTGAGAGATGAAATGATTTATTAAATATAAAGTAACAGGAAATTGAGAAATACAAATAAACCTGTACAATGCATACAGCGCTGTCTTTGATGTTAGTCGATCACATTGACAGGTTAGGTTAGGTTAAAAGTGTTGATTGTATGAAAGCTGACTGTAAAATCAGATAAACAAATAATATAAAACATTTATCTTATGAATATGGTGCCACTCTGTCGCCACGGCATAAATGTTGTCACGTGATACCATAATAAAGCCATATCGACGAAAGTGTGGCGCGAAGCTGGTAACTGAATGGCAACAGTATGGCCATTCAATACCACCCACTCACCGTAAGGTGATGCGTTGGACTTATACACTCGCGCAGGCAGTCAACTCTTGGGAAAGGCATCGATATGGCGCAAGGTTGGCGAAACTATGGCAACAGAATGGCAACGATATTGTGCCCAGCTGGCGGATGTATGGCAACAGTACGGCAAGAGCATGGCAAACAGGATGGCGACAATATGTCGATAGTATGGCACGCGATCATGATCCAGCCTCATGCCGTTCTCCCTGCCATATCTTTGCCTATGTACTTTAGCCACACGAAGTTTTTCCACGAAGAAAACAAACTCCAATGTGGAGTAAATTCCTTTCTCCTTAGGTTAACTTGACACACGATTTGTGCATACAGGAGGTTTGTTTTAACTGTTCATTAGTTTTTGGTTATGGTTTGTGAATGTTTAATAAATAGTCCAATGATTTTTTATCCAGTGTAAGTCAGGACGGTGAGTAATGTCTTACATTGGAACCTCTAACCTTTTCCATGTTCGGGACCGGAGACCCTCTAGCCTTTTGCAAGTTCCCTCCCAATCGATGCTAATTCGTGATTGGTTAGTTCAGTTTAACTGGACGTTCCTTTGACAAAAGGTTAGAGTGAAATTTTACAAAAGGCCAGAGGGTGCAAAAGGCCAGAAGACAAAAGGTGAGAGGTTCCAGTGTATTCATTAACTTTTCATGTTTTATTTTTTCCCTGCAGTTGCAATCGATAGAAATCGGTAGTTTTTTTTACTGAATTTGATGAGGTATTTAAACATTCTAACGGTTTAAATTTGCTGGAATCGTTTAATCCTTTTCCAAAATTTAGACCTTCTACTCAATAGTCTATCAATATATATATATATATATAGTATTTGTATATATGGTAAAGATGTAACAAAGTGACCTTTGTTATCGGCAGGTCGACAACCCGATTTGCGATCATACCGACGCCGCCCGCCGCGAGACTTCCACCTGCGACGCCCGCTGCGAGAGGACCGCGCCCCACTCTTCCGATCATGACTATAAAAGCCGCTGCTGCCCGAGCAGCATTCCCATTTCTAGTTCTCAGCTCGAGCGCCTCGAGTTGGTCCCCCCAAGGACATACCGTCCTGATGCAAGTGCCTCGCACTTCCCGCTGGCCCCAGTGTTTGGGGCATTCCATCCTTGTGCGAGTGCCTCGAAGCATCCTGACACTCAAGTGCTTTGGGTGTTCTCACCCTCGGGCAAGCGCCTTGCCCGCCTCCGAGTGCTTCGGAGGAGCTCCCCTGCTCCCAGTCCACACTCGCCACTTGACGCGGAACCACAGCAACTGACCAGTTAATCGACGGGGATTCGGCTCCATGCTAGACCGTAACCAACGGGAATAACAAACCCATCTTCTAGTCCGAACGGGATATTCAAAAGACTGTATTATTTTTCATGCGACCGTTAATAGCAATAGAATTGTTTTTGTTACTTCCCGAGTATTACTTAGACGAAAACCCTGCCTCCCGGCACCGGAAAACCGGAATGTTACAGCGTTTAACAGTGCCGCACGGACCGCATTGGGCCTCGGTTTCTTTCGCCAGTATGGTCTTTTTATACCTGGCGAAGAAATTTCTTTGCGAGAACATAAATAATGAACATGTCGAATGCTGGACACAAATTTTTGATGTCATGTCCGGAAACGCGGCCGCCGATGCGTCTGATGCGCCCGGTGCGGCCGAGGACCCCGAAGGCCCCGAGGACACCGAGGACCCCCGCCCCGGCAAGTTAACAGGTGACAAACGACTACTGTTTTCCACAAGTAGGCCCGCAGGTTAGTTCAGTTCAGAAAACAAGCCCAACTTCGAAGCCTATGACCCAGACATTTCATCGATGACACTGAAAGGCGCGAATAAATTTTTAAACATACTCGATGGAGTCAAGTGCCAGAAAGAAATGGCGTGAATACCCAAGCAAGACGAATATTTAATCGCTCCGAGGCCGGAGGCGGAATCTGCCATATTTTGGCACTTCTTCACAATGACACATCGCAACTTTGCCCCGACGGAATACCCGGAGTCGGTGTTGATATCAGAGTCATTGTAGAGCCGCGGCCGAAATATTACCGTCGCCGGCGTAACAATCGACCGGAAGCATTCCAGCGACTTCTGCCGCTGGCGTTCCCCCAAGGGGTGAGAGGTGTTCCGGCCGATGTAAACGAGCTGCGACAAGTTGCACAAAATCTTGTTGTCGCAAACCGAGAAGCTGCAGCCGGCGAAGTAGGTGCTGCGGCCCTGCAGGACCTGGAGCCGGCGATAGTCGACGAGCCGGCGGTACTCGACGAGCCGGTGGTACCCGACGAGCCGGTGGTGGTCGACGAGCCGGAGGTGGTTGATGAGCCGGCGGTACTCGACCACCCGGAGCAGGAGCCGCCAGAATCTCAGGGGCCCTTAATGAATAAAATCGGCGACGTTTTACAACATATCTAGCTAGTGGACTTCAGGAACGCGGTTGTTGAATATGAGGAAGTGGTTCCAAGGGAAATCGCTTCCATAATCCCCGGAATTAATATCAACAACGAATCCGGGTTTTCCATCGGGGCAAAGTCGCGATGTGTCGTTGTGAAGAAGTGCCAAATTTGGCCGCTTCCACCTCCGGCCTCGGTGCGATCAAATTCCTCTTGCCGTTTCAAATTTCGTCTTTGCGCCATTTCATCCAGGCACTTGATTCCATCGGACATTTTTTTAAATTTAATCGCGTCTTTTAGTGCATGTCGTATGTCGACACCCGTTAGCTTCTCGGGCGCACCGGGCGGATCGGGCGCATCGGGCGCACCAAGCGCATCGGGCGCACCAGGCGCATCGGGCGCATAATCACGACTCATAATCACGGCCTCAATACTGTTCGGCATGAGAATATTGCCTTCAAATGCGAACTTTTTAGACTGGCGAAGGAGGACTCATAATCACGCCTCAGCACTGTTCGGCATGAGAATATTGCCTTCAAATGCGAACTGTTTAGACTGGCGAAGGAGGTTCCGAAAATGGATCCCGTAAATATATACATGAACGTATCACAGCGCCCACAGTAAGTATCTCGTTATAAATCTATAAATTTTTAGTAGTGTGACCCGGCCGGGTTTTCACGCTCGTGCCCCATCCGGGGCACCCACCCGAGGCCCTGGCTGGGCTGACCTAAACCGGGATCCCCTTTCGGTCCCCGGGCACTACTAGGGTGGACATGCAGTTAGTTAATTGGATTGTCAGATGGGAAATGGGATTCCCAGTTGGAAATTGGGAATGTCAGTACTGCAGAATTTATACATTTTTCAAATTGTTTTGGCAATTTTTAAAAAAATGTTAACATTTATTCAATCTCCCGTGATAGAAATTCTGACAATTTATGTCGGGTTTTGTTTGCATTTTGCAGGATTGCTTTTAAATTAATTCTATATGATTCATATGAATACTGACATCCAAAATTTGTGTCAAGCGTTCGACATGTTCATTATTTATGTCCTCGCAAAGAAATTTCTTCGCCAGATATAAAAAGACCATATTGATGAAAGAAACCAAGGCCCAATGTGGTCCGTGCGGCACTGTTAAACGCTGTAACATTCCGGTTTTCCGGTGCCGGGAGGCAGGGTTTTCGTCTAAATAATACTCGGGAAGTAACAAAAACAATTCTATTGCTATTAACGGTCGCAAGTAAATATAATACGGTCTTTTGAATATCACGTTCGGACTAGAAGAGGGTCTCGTTATCCCTGTGGTTACGGTCTAGCACGGAGCCGTATCGCCGTCGGTTATGGTTCAGCCTGCGGCGATATCTCCGTCGGTTAACTGGTCAGTCGCTGTGGTTCCGCGTCAACGGCGAGTGGGGACTGGGAGCAGGGGAACTCCTCCGAAGCACTCGGAGGCGGGCAAGGAGCTTGCTCGAGGGTGAGTACACCCAAGGCACTTGAATGTCATGATGGTGCGAGGCACTCGCACAAGGATGGAATGCCCCAAACACTGGGACCGGCGGGAAGAACGAGGCACTCGCAACAGGAAGGGATGTCCTGGGAGGAGCAGCTCGAGGCGCTTGAGCTGGGAGCCGGATGGGAATGCTGCCGCTGCTCAAGCAGCGGCGGCTTTTATAGACATGGTCGGAGGAGTGGGGTGGCCCTCTCGCAGCGAGAGTAGCAGGTGGCTGACTTGCGGCGTGTCGGTATGATCGCATGTCGGGTTATCGACCTGCCGATAACAAAGGTCACTCTGCTACAAAGATCGTATTTATCTATAATTATTATTGGTAATCTTTTAACATACTTTCAGCATTATTCTTTTCCTATTTATTTAAGGGGAAAATGACATTACCGTATGTGATTACATATGTTAACGATCAATTAACGTTAGCGATCGATTAACTTAAGTTATTTTAACTAATGTAGGAATTTTAAGAATCTTCAATTTTGGGGTATATTTTTATAATTTATTAACGTGCAAGGTTTCGTGAGTTTAAACGTTCATTGCAATGACAATTTTAACTGTTATCCCCGATAGAACTAGATGTATATTAAGCATCATTACCCGTACACTAGATATCAAATGTATGTTCTATCAGAGTAACCATATTAAAAAAGAAACATATTTAAAAAATGCGTATATTTGTCTTAGATATACCAGTATATCTTAAATGTAGTTTCAACGGATCTTGTCAACATATTTTTAAATATCGATGTTAATAAATGTTAACGTCGACAAATTTGTCAGTCTGCCAAACTTTATTATTGGTCTGCCGGTGGATTATGTTATCATTTTACGGTATTCCAGGAGGGAACGCCGAACAATTAAATTAAGAGTCAACATTACGAGCAGCCACTTTCTGAAGGCGCATGTTAATAAGTATTAACAAATAAGGGAGAAGGGATGCTAGGTTCGGATCGATCGATTCGGCCGTCGGGTGGAAGAATAGCTCCAGTGTAATTCAGGGTTTTTCAACGTAATGTTGCGTTTACTCAGGTCAGTCAGAGATACATTGGTTACATCACAAGATTTAAAATTATCACTAACATTTTTCTCTGATGGGTTATCTGCAGCGAACTTTTATAAATTTATTTAGTCTCGTGAATTTCAATTTATCTTATATGCTGCTTAAAGGGTTAAAAGTTAAAGGCAAATTGCAATCAGCTACAAGTTGAAAACTATTTAAAACATGTGATCCGCCGTGACGTGAAACTTCACGTAAATGAATTCGAACGAAAAACCGCGCATTCCCCTTTTTCATAATCACACGAGAGTTACTTGACCTCATCGTTTTAAAAGCACAACGAATTTATTGATTTTCCAATACGCCGCTGTGATTTCGAGTGTGCAGTTGAGGGAACGCGTCATAACTTTTTTCTCCGCTCGTTCAGTTTCGACGCGGTGGAACCGCGCATATTAGCAAATAATACCAGGCATAATAACCGAGCGAGCCTGAGCGTTCGCCAATTTTCTCTTTTCGGGCGGAAAAAAGCGCCGGTCGTTGTTCCGCGTTGACAATTATGCCGCCGATATACATTCCGTCGGCGAAACTCAAACATCAACGGCGCGAGTTCCGGCGTCGGGAAGATACGCAGTTGTCCGTTCTTTTTGTCTTACAAATGAGCAAAAGTACCCGCATCGTCTCGACAAAGAGTGGAAGTCGTAAGCAGCGCGAGGGGAAAAATCGACTAATTGCGAAAGGTGAAAATGGCCTTAGTTTCTTTTTGTTGCAAAATGTACGCGTTTAATAAATCCACGATTCAAAGGGGCTGAACTTCCTGTCTCGAGACATCTTGTATACTTCCATTCTGGAGATACCCTGAGATCTGAATGGCCGAAATTGTTGAAAACTTAAGTAGTGGCGTTTAAGGAGGGTTGTAGAAAGGCAATTACTACATTCATCTTGGTTCAACAATAATCTTCTGTTTCTGGTCTTCATCGTCCCTTTTAGGAAACTACTCATTAATTCAACGGTACGAAAGTACCATGAAATTTTGTAAAGCTGCTGTTCCTCCGCGAGACACACCGTGGAAAAAGGGGCGCGCGTTCTCGTTCGCATTTTAAACTGAATTAATTATCGCAAGATGTCTCATTGTCATTAATTATTTCATTTAAATGTACCGGCGCCGTTCAATTTGGAGCAACTTTCAATTGCTGAGTCTGTAAGCTTTAATTTGCGGAACTATTGTCGATGCTGATTAATGATGATTAATCAGGTTCGTTGCGTTAAAAAACAAGGTAATTTGCTTGACGGAGATCTTACGTGGAGCTTTAATAAGGTAATATATGTGAGCGCCATAAGCCCCAGGACATGCAGCATTTCAGTCATGACCTAATCCAGAAATCAGGCGAACTGATAGATGAGCTATTGCAATCCCATTAAAATTTCTATTGCCCTTAATGTATGATTATTATACATGATGACATAGTCCCATGCTTGAGATTGAATGTAACTAGTAATTGGAAAATTAACTGTTATCTAAATTTACATTTGACTATGTTTTAGAGATACATCGCATTATCGCTTGTTCTGGCCGTCGTTACATAAATAGGATTCGTAGTGGCAATATTCGGATGTTGATATTCATTTAAACACATGCGTGAGCTGAATGGAATAAATGTTTTTCCATTAGATGTTTTAGTATGAGACGAAAAATAGTTATATAAAAAATGTTTTTCATTCAATTTTTAGAGCGTTAAAAGTTCATAAAAGTGCAGTTTTATTTATAAACATTATAACTATAAATATTATTTTATAGTTATATTTGCTATATTTAAATTGAATATTTCATTATATACACTTGAAGAAATAAATTGTGGCAAAACACGGCAGTAATGAAATCTGATTAAATTACCAGTACAGTCGATAGATGAAGCGATTGATCTAAATGTCATTGCTATCTTCGTCGCGCTGATCCAGATTAAATTTACTCCTTCATTGGCCCCTTTTCTGCATGCATAACCAAATGAATACAAGATAACACAAAATACATTCGTTTCTTAAATTCGATTTCCCTCTCGTAACAAGACACTTGCTTGTTCATTAAAAAAACCATTCTCCGCGGAAATGAGATAAAGCGACATTCTAAATCGACGTTAATTCCTGCGGATCCTTTTCATAGGAGTATCTTTTTAGGGACGCTGTGTAAAAATTGTCGGCAAATGCAATTTTTGACAAGACAATAAGTAATCCCCTTACCTTTAAACAGACCGTGTAAAGAGGTTACGCGAAGTAGCGAGAGGGAATTTGTTTTACAAGACTTCGTTCCAATAAAAGCGTTTCGCCCGAGAACAGGGGGCGCGCATTGTTCGCCGTAAACGGTATAAAAATTGCAAAAACCGGTCCATAAATAATGTCACTTAACGTGAACCGACGTGCACCGGGCACGTCATTTATGCAAAAAAGGTCGCGCGATTGTGCTCAGACAAATTGCATTCAAACTCGTTGCCAACTTGACGCTGAATGCCCGGGCCATCGTCTAAGGTTGCGCCGCGACAAAAGTGAACAATGCCGGGCGGGGCCACGTGGTCCGTCATTACGACGAGCGTTCGCGCTCGTTCCTCAAAAGTATTTACCATAAAAAAGCGAGAAAACAGCGGCGCCTCGTAACAGGTCGTCCGACAAATCTGGGACAGCTTGCGCGGCGGCCCCCGAGATAAAATTAAACTTTTCTCGTTACGCCGCGCAAAATGATTCCTTCTTTCTCGCGGGCGGACATTAAGGCGTGTACACGAAATTGGCCATAATTTCGTGCCGGGGAACATTTAAGAAAGGCGCCCGGCCGGGCCCGCGCGGGCCAATTTCTCGCATCTGCTTACGGGGGATAAGCGTAATACGGCGGCGCCGCGTCAAGAAGGCTTTGCCAATTAAAATTAAAATATTCATCCCTGGACAAGAGTTCGGTAATTTACGGCGCCGTCTCGTTCGGCGGGAAAAACGCGGGCGCGTATGCGGCGCGGGCACCAGGTGCTTTTAGGCGATGCCGCTGTCGTAACTGGCGGGATCTTTCGAGACCCCAACCGCGCGCGCCTGATTTATATTTACTTCCGCGGCTCGTCCAACTTGCCTCGAAACGTGTGAAATTGTTTATCACGCGGTCCCTTACCAGTCGGCGGCGCGCCGTTTTTCATGCGCAAACTGTCGCGCAACTTGTAACGTTTCTTGCCGGCGCGTGATTAGGGAATTTATGACGAATGCGCATTATCCGCTGGAGTTACGCTCCGCGGGGACCTGGCTTTTCATTATTCTTTCGAACGGCGGCGCGCGCCGCAACGCGACGCTAAACATTTGCATAATTGATTGAGACGCCGGCGGCGCCGCCATCGCCGCCGCGCGGTTAAGAATCGTTCGCTCGCGCAAATTAGAAGCCGGCTTTTCTTTTCGCGAGATTGTAATTTCACGGTGCAGTCACGGGGAATTGCGCACGAATAAGCCGGCGCGGAAACGGCATCGAAATTACAAGCGCCGTTTTTCGGACGGCCGACTTGCAGTGTTTCGGGCACGTTTACACGTTTTTTGATTGATTGGAAGAGCCGGTTGTTTGCAGATTATCTGACTTGAATTATAAGCAAATGTCTTTTGGCATCGATCAGGTGCAGTGCGGCAATTCCTTCGTCTTTTCGCCGGGAACCTCGGTTATTATAAAGATTTCTTTGTTGCAATAAAAGAGCTGCTTTTGTTCAAAGATTGAATAGACATCTCTTTAATATGGAAGGAATTCTTTTATCGTAAGAAAACTTTTGTAGAGGCACGCTATTTATTAGATTGTAACACGAAAATATCTGCTATTGGACTGGTATAAGGTTTAATTGGATTTTAACATTTCCGGACAAGGAAGTGTGTTGGTATGCTTTTATTGAATAAGAAAGAAATATGTTATAATTTGGAAAAAATAATGAATGCATGAAGAAAGTTTATATTTATGTTATCATATTCTGCGATGAAGCATTTATTGATTATTCAGGTTTCTATTTCCGACATTTCGTGATGTAACGTTTTCAATTCGTATGGCTCTTGATATTGAGATTGAGTTTTGGATAGTTATCCATTGTTAAATATATATTGATAGTACATGTCAGTCTTTCCCACTTAAAGAACGTCTTGAACATTTTACTGCTATATATGGAATTTACTGTTACAAGGTACAAATAAACCTTACAAAATTTGTTGGCTCATGTCCATGTCTTAATTAGTGTAACGTAAATTGGTGTCTATTTATTACCGTAGAAGCCAGAAAATGTAACTCCTCTTTCTAGACAACAGTCCTGTACCGACATTAATTATTATACCTCATTCGCTGTGTAAACAAGCACGCTGTGTAAACAAGCAAAATAATATTGAACTTTTGTATCGAATAATGTGTAAATAGTTGCGAATAATCGATAAACTATTGGTATACTTGTCAACTCATCTGAAACATGGAATGGTACATGTTTCAGATGAGTTAAACATGCTTTTCAATGGCTGCATTCAAATTCCAAAGTTATCAATTTGATAAATTTTTTTTCTTTTTCCTTATCAGATCTTTTTTGGAAAAATTTACCATCACCCTTCTCAATTTAAACAAACAGCATATATATCTTCTCAGATATACATTTTTAAAGCGGTAATTTAAATAATAAAATCAAAGGAAATGCTCACTTGGAAGTCTATTCATAATTTTAAATCCATTTCATAATTAATTGTATTATTTTATTAAATATCAATGTATGTTCGCATAAGTTGACAGTTCAACTTATTTATTCTTAATTAGCTTACATTTCCACTTGACCGGTCAATAAAAAGTCTCTTTTCCTCGTTAAAATGGATTTTATTTTTAACAAAGTGATCACGACTGATATTGCATATTTTCGCAATTGCATCTGACCAGAACATGGACAAAAGTGATCTCATCGCAACTACCGGTTCAAACGAGAATACAGGCAACAAATTCTCAATCGACTAACTCGATTTCTTAGTTTCATTGGGTCAATTGGCCGGTCCGGTACACGTATAAATTCATTTATTACGGAAATATATTTTCCGCGTTAATAAAAGTTTCCGTTAACGCGGATAGAGGAAAATCAGTTTCCCGTATACACCGGCGACAACCTTTTTGTTCCATAATACAACTTTTTCACCGCAGCAATTGAATTTTTCGCTGCATGAGACAGCGAAATAATTTAATCCGGCGCAAAAGAAGATTGCGGTTAAATTATTTTCTCTGTCAAAAAACGACAAAGAACAAAAAATTAAGTTTCTCGCTCTTCAAAAACTTGGCACGCACAACGGAAAGTGCATTTACAGGCTCAAACAATGCCCGGTAATTCAATTGTCGAATAATTATAAAAGCATCGCGACCTCGGCCGCGCCTCGTGAAACGAAAACCGGCGAGAGATGAACTCGTTATTTCCGTGCCCCGAAACGTCAAAACGATTCTTCGAACGCGACTCGTCGGTTTACATCGATTTTTTTATCGGCGGTCGTAACCGCCGAACCCAACGAATGACCATTCGCCGCGTTTCCTACAAGCTATTATTTTCGGCTAAGCCCAAGCGTCTGAAATAATTAGTTGACATTCCGGCAATGACGTCGGTATCTGACGCTAACCCAAGTGATTAACCAATCCTGGCCTCCGGTGCATTTCAGGCGGGCGAATTTTTGCCATCTATTTGTCTAACCCGAATTCGAACCCTCTCCTTTGTCAGTGGCTTGGCTGGCTCGGAAGCTGCGCGGCAAGACGATTCCATTTTATACTAAATGACTGATGCGTCTTGTTAAATGACTTTGGACGTTCGTGATGTATCGCTATTTACGGCCTTAATAGAAGCGAGAATACTGAAAAGTCACCGGACACGCCGAGTTACATACCTTGTAACCCAGATATATCGTTTTACGATAAACTGTTTAGCCGGTGATAGATGCATCGTTTATTACTAGACAATATATTCAGCTATCTTCGGACAATACATTACAATTTGGAATTTCAATTATGCGATTAGAAATTTGATAGGAAGATCGAAGGAAAATCGGAATGCGAATTTAGTCGATTTCAGGGTATATTCTGTGTGGGATTGAAAGCAGTTTTCAGGGTATTTTATGGATAAGAAAGTATTTTCAAAAGAACAGTCGTTTTTAGCGTGTGTGCAAAATTAGGTTAATTGAATTGTGACAAAAGGGTGAATTTCTCATTTACGTCAATTAAATCATTATGTCGCGACCGAGTTGGAATAAAACACAATAATTTTTCATTTCATAAGGTGACATTTAATGCGAATATCTCGAATGGTAATTATTAAACGGCGAATTGAGGTAATTACGTCGCTTATTATAAATTAGTTTGAATTATTCTGTAGCTGCTTTTATTTTCAAAGTATTTTTCATATAAGTCTCGTGTGGGATTTATTTAAAGCAGTTTCAACTCGGCCAGTTAATTATTAGTTATTTTTAACATTCGTAATAATTCAATCAATGCCGCATATTTTCTTGTTTGATAATTAAATATGAAGGTAATAATTAAAATGATATTATTCAGTAATTGAATACTAATCGAGAAATCATTCTAAAAATCATCGTAAAATTTTCGTAAGTAATTTACTGGACTGTCTTTGAGCATGAAATAATTAATAATATACAATTGCTGTGTTCTCAGTCATAAAGGAAGTGTGACGGCAAAAATATTTTTTACGATCGCATATGCAATATGCAGCATTTTTAACATAGCACGTTGGTACAACTTTATTTTCTAAAATTGCATTTGATATTAAACAATGTCGAAATAATTCACATTTTGTTGGCATGTTTTCTTCGGCCGCTATATTTTTTATCACATTCTCAAATTTATAATGCATTCCATTGTGGGTTTTGTGTACGCCAAATATGCTCAAAGTCATTGCAGTCCGGTATTAAAATGAATGAAAAAGAACGGTTCTTTTCGAGTCGTTTACAGACAATTATATTTTCAGAAAGTAATAATCCTTTCTTGAAGAACGAAAACTTATATATATAAAACATTGATGAAAAAACTGTGGGGGATGAAATAAATAAATTATTAGAGCTGCGTTAAATTATTCTTCAGCTTCAAATAGAGAATATTAATTCTTCATTTTTTGACTTAGTGTAACATTTATATGCTATGTACACTGAAAATATTGTTCTGATGTCACTCTCCAAAACCAAACAATACAACAGAAGATTTCACACTACCAAAAAAAAGACCAAATCAATATTGAATATCTTTAAAACAGCGGGGAATCGTGTATTAAATTCTGCATCACAATCTAAAACAACATTCAGATGCACTACATGATATTGCATATAGCATCCATAGATAATCGCTATATCATAAAATAGCTCTATATTATAAATATCGCTTTTTTATAAAATCGCTATATTATTAAATAGCAACGACTTACTTGCCATTCAAAATAACGATGGTTCAGCATATACATAATACACGGTATCAGCTACTGCATCCCCTTTTCTGTTACATTTCAATACTATTTCAGGATAATCATCTTTTATCGAGAAAATCGATGACCTTTGTACTCGGGTAAACATACCCAAAGCTTCTCTTCGCACTGCAAATACCCTAGTGAAAGTTGTGATTATGCTGATATCAGGGACTAATCAGGATGCCACATCACCGGATCAGAAACTCATCAGGCATCCATATTAGGCCCTGACTACCAATGTAACGGTTGGAATTGATATGGCCAAGATGAGGAATCCTCATCAGACTCATAATATGCCGAAAAAATAGAACCACTGAAACGAGAATTGAACCGTCTATGCTCAGTTTGTGATCTGTCTGACTTGTCCCCGAGCTCTTGGAACATTGTATGTATGAGTGAATGTTATATAAATATCATACAACCAGGTTATGATGTGGCTTGCCGTATCATAACCTGATGAGGCCCTGATCGTGTTAGCCTCATCCAGTGATGTGGCATTCTCACTAAAACCTGATAAGTCCATGATCAGGTTGCCATATCATAACAACATCAAAATTTCCTGGTTAGGACCTGATCAGTTTTCCTGATGAGGTCCTGATGTGGCATGCCACTAAAGGGACATGCCGCATTAAGGTCACCCCAATTCCAACCGTTATATTCGATTCAATGCCTCACTGGAATACCTCATAAGGGCCTCGTATGGTTTTGATCAGAAATCCTTTGATCATAATTGCCACATCAATTTCTGATAAGGCCCACACGTATGATGTGGCATGCCACATTACATTTTCTACTAGGGGTGGATATACAGTCTGCGTCATGACTAAATTTTAGACCTTCTGTAATCTGATGCCACACTTTTTAAGTCCTGGCTACTATCTGGAAAGTACTTATTACAATCTGAAAAGGCATGGTATTAGTCCGATTGCCAAACCGAATACATTTTTAGTTTTTCTTTCACTCGGTATTAGACTATTAGAGAATTTTCATTCGAGCTGTTCAATCATCTGGTAAATTAAAATTAATTTAAATGTTAAACTGCTGTAATTCGTTGAGAGATAGTAAAAAGAATTTGTATAAAAAATACAAGGGATGTAGCACTACTAGTTATTACAAAACGCAACTCATGTGTCATTTTATATACTAGGTGTCAGTGTTTTAGAATTTTATGTGCCATAATCTTGAAGTTTCATTCTGCTGTTTCGACGCTATTTACGCAATAAAAAAATAATATCCCAGCAGAGTGCGCTGAAGTATGTCGTTGTTTATTTTTCGTTGGAAGTGCGTTTGACCGTTTTTCTTGATTGTTGGTCCTTACAATTGAATACATACATATTCGTATGCGTTAGGTATACAGTTTGACATGTGCATATTCATTCATTCCAATTATACATACAGGTATATAAATATTTCATTGAATTGCACTTCGTCTGTGTTTAATTTGAAGATTGCTGTAAAGTTGCACTACATATATATTGCACTAAATAATTGTATAGTGACATTTTATTTTTTCAACTTTGCCTGAATTTCATCAAAAAGATACTTTAAAATGTATTTCTACCATGTTATTTTTCTGCCTTATATATACGAATATGTAT
>JABFPB010001164.1:0-27401 GCA_022817645.1 Ceratoteleas bidentatus | reverse complement strand
TGTCCGAAATCGGTTAAAATTGCTGTATGTTGTAATAGAAAATATTACGAGGAACACGATAATATATATTAAATTGTTTGGTGTATACATTTATTCAAATACTTTTCATGTGCATTGCCTCTATTTGTTATCTGGATCTAATCGTTTCTAAGAAATTTATTTCAATAAGGGCATCTGATAAATCAGGGATGAATCAAGACTAACATTCAAATAGTAAACTTTATAATTCCAATATTGAAAACAACACTATCACACTCAAACGACATATACCATTTTAGATTACTGCCAGAACTGTTTAAATAGTTCTAGTAGCTATCTGAATAGCTACCATAGCCGTTGTTAATGCCACCGTAGCCAGGTCTTGAGATTACCAAATGTCAATAAAATTACGAAAATCGTTCGCGATCGGCGCGTAACGAAATCCTTTGGGTTTATGCGAAACGCTTGGCATAAGTGTTCCCGCTACTCGCGATTAAAAAGCAACGAAGCGGAAGCGCCGTGTGAATTACGGGAGCGAGCAACTAACTCTGTGTCAGAAATGTGTCCCCAAGATTAAGAGGTTGAACAAACAAGAAACAAGAGACGCGGAAGTAACGCAGCTCTTCCAGTGCGTTAAAGAAAGAAAGACAATGTAAATTGTTTATGAGTGTTGAAATCGGACGAGTTATGAGACTTTTTTTTTCAGGTGGCATTTCTCAATTAATTCAACTAAACTTCGTCGTTCGTGTTTTGAAATTATCTCCGAGATTCTCTATCTTACATTCCAATTTAACCTAACGAAGCTTTAATTTTCGGAAAATTTTGAATCGTTCGGTCCAGCGATTATCGGTGACAAAACTAAGGTTCTGGTGATAAGCTTAAGGAAAAAACTATTTAATGCGACCATTTTTTATTTCATGTTAATCGATTTTTATTTGTTTTCAATCAAAACTTGGTCAAAGACGAACCCTGACCAATCCTGCTATTTTTAGCCAGGTACTCGCACCTTAATAATCAACCAATTTCAAGACGCATCCGCTAAAGTCGTTCCATGTAAGGGATGCAAAATGATTTGACTCCTTTGAGCAGTATATTACGTCACTTTGTGCGGGCGCGCACAAACACTTTGCAAATCAATAATGAGTTTGTGCGTCTCTTCCCGTTTGCGCGCACGACGTAGACCAAAATTAAATACCACCGGTGGATCGCATTAATTGCAAATCCAAATAAAACCGACGCCGCGAATCGACGATAAATATTTATTAATCTACTCTCGCTCGTCAGTCTCAAATGCACCGATTTGGAGCCATGCGATCTTAGCCCAAACAGTTTTGCTAATCAAACGAACGCGTGAATTTGCAGCGAGAAAAGTACACAGTAAAAATGATTACCAACATGTTGTGGATTCCTACACGTTTCGTGTAAAGTTAAGGACATACATTCTTAGAAATGTTCCTTTTCATATAAGGCCACAAGTTCTTTGACAAGTTTCACTAATACAAAAAAGAGTACTTTTAATTCAAATCAACATATCCTTCCGATAATAAAACCAGACTGTAGAAATATTTTCAACAGTAAACAAAACTAATCGAGCAAACTCATTTAAAGTAAAACTGGAAAAGTCTTCATTCTTGTTTGAAAAAACGTGTATTACTTAAAAAACTGTTCCTAGAGAGTATAGTAAAAACTTAAAAATGTACTATCTCAAATAAAAAATTCTCTTTGAAATTACATTGTTAAAGGAAACAAGATACTATACAATCACTATATTGTATTGTAAATGTTGGTGCAATAACAGAAAATTCTAATACACTAATACTCTGCGTGTATTCGCAAAAATCAGGACGAACGGTAAACGTTCCATTTCATTTCCGGGGCGATTATTTTGCCTGCAGCACATAAATTGTAATACACTTGTGCCGCCTAATCCGTCAGATTCAGGGAATAAAATTGGCGGATAACGCCGCAATATGTTTGCGTTATAATAAAACATAACGCCGCTGGTAAACGCGCGCGCCGCTCAATTTGCGGCGGTGAAATTTTTATGGCGTAACGCCGAAACAAATTGCCCACGCACGTAATCAGTGCATGTTTATGTCCTTAAAGCCCCAACACAATGTAAACCGTATGCCTACACGCGTATTACCATGTGTGCTCGCGTGCATAACGCATACATCACCCATTGTCTGTGTATACCCTCCGCGTATGACAGATGCGCACGATCCTACTCCTTGTGCCGTTTGACGTCTTCTTGATATATTTCTACCTGCACTTACCATGCTGTCAGGGCATAACTGCGCAAACTATGGGCCCTGCAAAATACGACAAAAAAGTCCGGCGAACAAATTATTTCGATCCCAACGAGTGTCAGATCAAGTCCCGAATAAAACTAAAATCGTTTTATGATGAAGTATTTTATAATGAATAAGTTTTATGATATCGTTTTATGAAAACTGAAATTTGTGTGGCCCCTATATGACAATGGCAACATCATATAAGGCAATATATGGAATGATCGAAAATCATCCCTAACAGACATACCTCTAAATCACGTAGATTCGACGTGGAATCTACATCGAATCTACATGGAATAGATTCCATGTTCGATGTCTATATGGGATACTTGGCCATATATAGTACTACTACAGTATAATATATATGATGTATATGAAAATCAATGGGTAACATATATGGCCCAAGTTTCATTTTTCGTACAGTTGAAGCAGCCGAAACTCTTGGCAGGCGGTAATTTATAGCGAAATAGTTATGTTCGTGCGAAATGTATGTAAGACGAGTGTTAGCGGAAATTGTGTTACATTTGATGGAGGGCAATTTGCCGGGTGTTATGGTAAGCGCAATTTTATCATTGCGACGTAAAAGTTTTATTGCGGGTGATCGGTTTTTTTTATTTATTTTATTTTCACGTCGTATAATGCGGCATTAGTTGACGAAAGAACGTCTCTTTATTATTTCGGTATAATTGCGTAATTTATTGGCCAACATTTATGGCGGCGGTAAATTTTATGTCGATGTAATTTCATAAGCCATGAGCGGCTAAAAAGTACGAAAAATATAAGGACGAGACGAGGCGCAATGAAATGCGAGGTGCAAAATAAAGGGAACGATCAATCATCCTCGCTGAAAAACAACGAAATCGAGATGTTTTGATCGGTATCTGGGTTTAGTTATCAAGAAAAAGCGTCGATGTGCATTTTATGCACAATTGCATTTCGCGCGATGCAAATCCAATTGCACGTGTATTTTTAACTCGATTTAGATTGACGTTGGGTTATATTTTGTAAACGAAATCGCGTGGTATTTTTAACGTTACAATTAATGCTGTCAAAATTATTTTGCATGCCATTAACCCAACGGAATTTACGGTTCTGTTTAATCTTGGCTTTTGCCAATATACACAATTAGTCTAACTGCAATATATTTAAATTGGGACGTATTACAATTGGGTCGAGATGAAATTATTCTTCTCAGTATAGTAACTCAGAACTAAGATTGGCGGTTTATTTGAATGCAGTCAACGTAACACTGTTCTAATATAATAATTTCATTATAATGAAATAACAATTTGATGCACGATATTAATGATATTACTGAAATATTCGCACAAATTTAATAAATGTGTCTGTTGATGGAAATGTTTGCGATCATTTCATTTTAATTGATTTTCACATTACGTAAAAAAGGCACAGTAATTTTGAGATTTGTTTAAATCCAATTACAGAATCAATTATAACATTTGTTTCCTCTGAAAAAATAATTTAAAACTACATTCAACAAAAAATATGCTGCATGCGTAATTGAATGCTTTTGGAGGCAGTCGATTCTCGATTGCTAAGCGATGTTTATAAATAATTTATTCTGCTGAGCATGTACAACGTTTTGATCTTTTTAATTAGCATTCCATTTATATTCAATAATTGCTGCAATAAAAGTTTAACAGAATGATTTTATGTTTTGCTATCGACAAATGTTTATTATTATTTAATCATCGTTAAAGCATTACGAAAATATTATTATGATTTTAGTTACAGATGCATTGGTAAAACGTAATTAACAGTATTCTTTTAATAAAGACTGAATGCAAAAGTAAAATTTCCGCTGTAGCCAGCTGGTGTCACAAAGTCAGAAATTAATTACGTACTGTTATTCCCATGAATAATTCGAGCTTTCTTCTTTACTTATTTAAAACTTGTCTTAGTTTACGAAACTTACATCAGCTTGATCTCATAACAAAATAATAATAAGTAAATCAAGATGCTAACAAATTAATCGTTTTATAAAATAAAAATAAAATCATTTACTGTTTTGTATTTTAGATCTCAAACTAAGTATATTAAATAATATATTTGTTATCATCGAATATTGCATTCGTTCTATTTTTTTAAATAAATTTATGTTGTTTGTAGAAAGTATATCTTTTTTCTGAATAAATTCACGAATGAGTTCACTTTTTATTTGCAACGAAAATAGAATTAAACGACTAAATGAAGAGCATTTCATTGTCCCTCATTGCTCAACTCTGTTTTTTGTTTATTTTTAAAAAACTCATTCATCACGGACACTAGCTGTATAAATATTTAATTTCCGCGTACACGATTTCGTAGGGCCAAAGTCCTGGTGAAATTACTGGTTGTAAAAGAAATTTATGTTTCATTTAATAATCCATGAAAAATTCAAGCAACTAAATCTTCAATAAACGCTTAAGGAATTGTGAAAACATTTATTTAACGTTAATTTGGGCGTGTATTCTCCTGAGGGGTTGGAACCACTAATGTATCGCAGCTACTAAAGCCACTGGCATATTAACCAAAAATGGATAGAGAGATATGGGCAGTGCCAGCAAGTGCTCCATATTTTGTTAATGCGTTTTATTAAATCTTGCATGGCTATCATAAATTACACATCTCGCTACAAAAATACCGCAATAATTATTTCACGCGGACGTTGAATAAACAGTTCACTGCAGTTGGAACTTCTGGCCACTTGATAGTTTGTTTTGAACAAGAGAAGAGTAAAATTGTGTATTTAAAAGAGAATCCCGAGAAAAACCGAATGAATTTATGGGGCAAATTTTTATATTACAACTTATGATAATTTCAGAACCGCGACGTTTAAATTGATTTGAATAACTTGATGAATTATACATCACAGCACATGTACTGTCGTTAACATCGTGCGGCCATAAATAAAGCGAAGAAAAAAGAAGACAGCGGTCGACGAAAGAATGAAAGCGACTAATGGTGATGCTTTTACTAAAAACACTTTATTGTCCACAGTATTGTTTCAACAAAATCCTTAACAATTTTACGATTTTATAGTTAACGTAATTTGATTAAGACATATTGATATGAAATTTATGGATATTATAGGATACATGAATGAATGTCTTAACGATTGTTTTCTTGATGTATGATTATTTAACTTATCTACAATATTCCATTTTATTTAAATGTTAAGTAAAATGTTATAAATGAACGTAAAATATCATAAATCACATATCAAATTTTTATTATGCGACACGAAAGGGCTTCCTCATGAAGTCGGTATAGAAATTTGAGAAAAAATAGATATACATATACGCAATATTTACAAGATTTTAATATTTCAATTAATGGTTTGGAAGTAAATTAATGTTAATTTGCTTTATCTTAACTAACGCATCACCGCTCACTGGATGACAGATCAATACATTATTTCTCGGCGATATTGACGATACACATGACAATTTGTTTGCGCGCTTAAGTCCGCTCTCGTTCTCTACGCCGCGTTCCCCCGCGAACACAATTACAGTCACACAGAGCCCGAAACTTGATTCCAAAATCAACGTCTCACCCCCCGGCGGCCCGCGCAACTTTGGAAACAAATTCTTCGGCATTTATACATGTGCTTCGGGACACATCGATGACACTCCGCACACGAACACCGGACCGGTCGCGGCCACGCTCGAAGGCTCGCAGTTGCGGCCAAAATGTTGCCTTGAGAAACGAAAGCACGAAATCAAGCAATAAATTAGACACGAGCCGGAGCTAGCTTGGAACGGTTCGCCCGCAGCTGCGAGAACAGCTTTTCATTTCATGTGTTAACTCGATTATCACAACATTGCAATGTCCATCACTTATCGTAATTTTGGCGAATCCCACTCGAAACGTTATACGTCGTCGTACATGTCATGCTGTTCCCTCGAGTACTCGCTAGCAGTCTCAAAGCATAATTTAGAGGGACGAAAAAACGGGACAAAACGAAGTAACATACGTTGTACTGCAGCACTCCTAACGGAACGCAAACGTTGAAACGTTTCATAAACGTTGATTAAACGTTTAAAACGTTTAAGGAACGTTCCGTTCCGCTGGGGACGGCGGAACAAAATACGCGAAACCGGCGTGTCGTGAGGGTAAAAATAAATACATCATGGTAATGACTCGTGTTCGATAGATTAAGGAGTAATGACAGAACAGTCGCCTGGACGACGGAAAACGGCGATTCGCGCGACTGATCGTGCGTGGATGTTGGCGTTGGTTGGCGACTCAAGAAACGCGTTTGATGCACCGGCGAGCCGACTTTCGCCCCTCAAGTACCATAACTGTGACGTTGTGTGCCTTACGTTGTACACTATATTAAGTGAAGTACTAATAAACGGCACGTTAAAAACGAGTTAATCGGTAATAATCAAAGTTTGCTATACGTTTAATTATATCTCGAAAGAGGAACCATATCTTTTGTCTCTCGCCTATTTATAAAAATAATTTGAAGCCGCCGCGCTTTGTATATTCAGCAGTATATTGTTATTCGTCATCTAAAATTGTCTATACATATGCTTGTTTACAATCTACATACCAGAGGCAGCCGCAAGTAATCGACCGGCCCTGCCCCGCTCCTCCCCTCCGCTGGCCGTTTTTCCGCCCGTCGCGGGCCGAATGGAAAAGGGAGCCGGCTTACTCGCGTTTGTCTCCATTAGAACAGGACCGTGGCACTCTAACGAACATTTATCCCGAAAACAAATTTGTCGAGGGCTGCAATCCGTGGACACTTTAATTCGCGGCGAAATGAAACGGCTCGGGGGTCGCCTGCGAGGCGATAATCCGAAATTATTATAGATTCTGGCGGGCGGACTCGGGGGCGCTGGATAGAAATTGCAGCCGTCAACAAAGCGTTTTAAATCCACGTTAAAGTGGCGAATCCACGCGTTTACGCCGACCCCCGTCCAGATCGTCGGATCGCGAGACCAATTTGCACATTTCTATCATTTATTATTAATTATGGGCACGTGAAACTCAGACCGCGATGAACCGGCCGTCGCCGAAAAGAAATTGACATCGCACGCGCGCGACGACGCCAGTCATTCGTCGCCGGCGAGAAAAGTAAGATCGAAAACAATCGTGTTCGTGATCGGCGAGTCGTCGTAATTAAGCGTCGCGTCGATACAGGCCGCGTTAAGAAAGCACCCCGAGGCCTTCTTTTGACTGTTAAATAAGCCCCCAAAAATTGCTCCATTTAGTAGGGAAAATTAATAGAGAAATAGAAAATTCATTGAAGAATATGAAGTCACTGATTATCATCAGAAATGTAGTATTCAGTAACTGCTGGGAAAATGATATAAACTAGATTTTTGAATAAATTGTTTCCGCGTTTTTATTATCGATCGTGATGTTAATCATATGTTTTCTTCAAGTACTAATTGTTTAGTAATTTGTGGTTTCATTGAAGTTAATTGCAATTTTACAGATGATTCTGCTTGAACTTGGTGTAATTTTGCGATAAAGAAATTGTTTATACATTCAGTTAATCTGATTGACTTCGACATTGTATGTGTGTACATTCAAATTAAATTGTCAACAAAATAGTCAAACAGAATCGAGTTATAGAAACATTTTCAATCGTAACGTCACGAAATTAGCTTCGATTTTTCAACATGATTTGGCTTGTTTATTTTTCGTACGCTTATTTAACAATTTTGGGGCCCTTTTTAACACAAAAAATCGAGCCTCGGGCGCTCTTATAACTCTCCCCTCGATACAAATGACAGTGCGGAATTGCGAATGATCGATCACGGGAACACTCGCCCGGTTTCCCCCCGCGTTTCTTCGGTTTCCCCCTTTCTCGTTTCCTGCCTCTCTTCATCAACCTTCCCCCTCGATCGTACTTGGTCATGCCTTTGTTCAACTCGTTCAACGCAGCTTCAAAATCAGACGCTCTCGTTTCTTCGTACATATACTTATTTCGCACGCATGCGCCATGCCTGCGACATAATTATATATATATAAATCCATCTTTTTAAATCTTACAATCAAACATTGCTACTACCCCCATCGTCTGCACCGCTCTGATATGTCCGAAAAACAGAAGAAACTATGGTGGCGGTTTCTCGTTCTCTCCGCCGCTCCTTTTGATGATTCCAATTCCTCCTTGTCTGCCCTCTCGCTGTCTTCCACCTTCATCGTCAATCCGTAATACTTATTTATTGTCATTCGATGTCGGTTGATATTGTTGCTTCCTGTTGTTGGTTCGATCCCTCAGGACTCGCATTTAACGGAAAGTCATCAACATTTCGATGTGCACCGTCCCTCTTCCCACCAGCCACCTTCTTTTCCACTTGTGCCGCCGAGTAAACTGTTTCCGCTCTTCACTGTTTGCTGTACACTACGATACAAACGACTGCAGCGCCAATGTCGTGGTGATAATCCAAACTTTTGGGACATCCAAAGATTTATTATGTCATGACTGCTTCATATTTTTTGTTTCTATTTTTGATGATTTCGTTTATTTTGATGATTTCTTATAAATAATTAGCAAGATGATACCTTAGAAATTCGATGTAAATTTAATCAGTTTTAGTCAAATTGACAGCCCAAAACGTGCGACCCAGATGGCGCTGTTATCGTCTTCCAAATTAAGTATCGTAGCGTATTCGGATCGTCGAAACACAATGGTCACTTTGTAATGATAAATGATGAAAACACATTTCTCGCGCCAATCATCCATGTGACGTTTCGGCAATGGATTTTGGAGATACGTTGTCGTTTGTTTAGCGCACTGAGCAACAGAATGTACAATGATTTGAGCAACAGTGGCTAACCGCGTACTGTTCTCTGTATATGTATACATCGTCATTTGTCGGTATTTATACATACATTCATTGATATGTACATGAACAACTATTTTCGGGACATTTCTTCGCCTTCTGGACGCCGCTTTTCGGTACGACTTACGAACAAAAAGTTTTGGTATTTCGTGCCGCGCGTTCGGCGGGACTGTTCCTCATTGCGAACCGAGCACCGGAGGCGCCTATCTTGAGCGGCGACCTCGTGACTGCTACGCGACAATGTCAAGAGATTTTGATTTGCTTATAAATATTATATTTACTCGATGGCGCTTGTATAGTAGCAGTCACGAGGCCGGCGGATCGCGTCGGCGTTTGGTTCGCAAGAGCGCATTTTTTGTAACTTAATTTAGTTATAGAATTAAGAGTAAGAGTTAGTCACTTATGAGTAAGAAATTGAAAAGGTGGTACGAAGAAGACACATGAAACGAGATAAAATTTCAAATAAAACAATGCGCGTGTGACGTTCAAATGTCTTTCTTGTCTGTCGTTTGTACAAATTGCACTTATTGATATCAAGTAATCAAGTACCAAAAGTTTTCGTCGCGTAAAACGCGGTTAATAACGTGTGTCCGCATACAGGGTACCATTTTTACCAACTAAAGTACTATGCAATTAAAAGTCTACGTGAGTTGTAGTCGTTTAAAAGCGGTCTCGTGGCGAGCCGGTTTTAAACGACTAACGTTGCAAGCTTTGACGAATCGTGATTCTGATGAAAATCGGTGAGATCTTTCGTGTTTTTTGAGTTCTTAGAGTGGCACGGCGTCTTTCGACCGGAACTCGATTGTTCCGGCCGTTGCTCAAAACTTAGGCATTATCGTCGTCATCGGCAGTTAAATAAAACAATAAGTAACACGTCTTCTAAGAATCCAAAAACCATTATAAAAAATATAACACTATCACGGACAGTCGTTTGATTTTCATCCTTTTGCCGCGAGAGACTTTTTCGACGGCAAACCCATAAATGCTATCAACTTCTTAAGAGATCAACGACGAATCAACGTGTGAAAATCATTCCCTGTACTGACGCTTCCACATTGCGGATCTGATTGTTTATGCCAAGAGAAGAAAATATTCTAGTACACAATTAAAAGGATAGTTGATATCTCGAAATTTGAATGATGTTCATTGTAGAGATCTCAACTACCAATAGAATACTCTCGGCTCGCAGATTTCACAGAGAAACAAAATGAAAGACGGCAAATCAAGCAGATCGCTTTGGATGGTTTCAGTGCTTTTTTTCGAACGTCGCAAAACGTTTGTGAGTTGCCGAATGAAAAGCTCCGGCATTTCATTCGGCGCAACGACATAATGTTTGTCAACCAAACAAAATCTCGTTCCGACTGAAGTAGCGTCGTTTATAAATAAACCTAGAGATGTCGTATGAATCGCCGTACGTTAGAATAAATATTTTAATGTGCGATGAGAACGTAATAATATTAATAATATTATAATGATAATAAAATAATAATAATGACAATAATAATATAATGATAATGATAATAATAATAATAGTGACAATAATAATAATCCTACGAAGTTTCTCCCCAACGGAACGACACCTTGACGTGGATCGTTTAGCTTGATTTCGCAACGATTTTTCGGGTACCAAAGTCTGCACGTTTTGAGAACACTGAGAGTCATGCCGGTGGTACTTGGAACTGTGAGAAGCTCTAATATGATCTCCTACTGCTTTGAAAAGTTTCTCTGATACGTTAAAATGTAATTTTTCTTTCACTTTTAACTGTAGGAATTGGATTCATGTCCTAATTCCGATAGAAACTGCAGATAATTGAGTAATGATACACAGTACCAATACCGGAGGTATGAGACTTGGATGAAAAGTCCTCAAAAACGAAGCTGAAAGATTTTAAACCAAAGGAATTGGTCTGATTAAATTAACCCTGGGGTAAAGAAGTCAATGGTGTTGTCCCGTCCGCGGTTTGCATAATGCATTTTCCACATTCTTTAATTCAAAATAAATAAAAAACCTACGAAATTCACGCAGATAAATTTAACCGAGAACGCAAATACAATTTACTTTACAGAATTACTCTAATCTCTTCGTTTCATAACGAATAACGTCCTAAATGTACCGAAAATAGCCAGGCCACTTATATAAATACATGTATGTATAAATGCTACGTTCGTTCGTCGATACATAATTATTCTTTGTGTATACATACACATATACATTTATTGAACGTTATATATATTTTTGTCCAATCATAAGACTTATATCAGCAAGTCTCATATCAGTTTATACAACTGTCCGAGTACGTCGAACATGGCCAACTTTAACACAGAATTATGCCACTACTCAGCCGCTGCTACTGCGGTTGCGGTGGATTGTGCTGTAGGGTTGGCGGTGGGCCCTGAAAACAATCATCGGGTTCCTTTAGAATCGTGGATACAACTCCTTTCAAATGCTTTCCGTTTTTAACAATTTCTTATTCGTGCCTCTTCAATTTGAGTGCAACGAAAAAACGTAATCTCCGTAATCATCGAAGTAACAATATAACAATACAACAATACAACAATGTCACGTCTTTAGAAGAGAAACTACTTGACTTACACTGTTACGGAACGTCTTTACAGATATATTTTCGTTAGCATTGCATAACGTTATTATTTGTACTACTTTTTTTGTTTCTTAACAATTTAAGGTAGTATTATATTAACTGATCTAATCAAAACAAGGCACGTGACTAATAACCAACAGAAATTATAGAAAGAATATATATGTTAAGTCTAAAAAATAAATAAATATATATCAATTATTAATGTAAATAAAAAGATTTGCTACAGAAAAATTTTGTTCGAAGTATTTCTGAATATAAAATACGCCTATTTCAATCATTTATTTTGAAAAAACTAGACGTCAGAAATTAATGAAGTTTCGCCCAATGGACTGTACAAACTTAATCTCTAAGATTAATTTTTTAAAGAATTCTAAAGTTTCATTTGTCTATAATACTACCTTCAAGTTAAATGATGGAATATTTTAAAATTTCGGCTTGATGGATGTTGAATGAATACTTACGGGCATCGTTGGGAAAGGCGTTTGTGAATGCGCATGAGGATGCGGATGTGGATGAGCTATGTGTGTCGCCAAATGACCAGGAAGTTTGGGACCATCTTCGGCTTTTTCTTCCTCTCTCCTCTTCAGACATGCTGCTTTCGGATTAAGGTTTCGTTCTGCAAAAACGAATCAGTCAAATTAACAGCTGTCCCAGAACAGAAGACCATCGTAAAGGTCTTCGATTAATTGTCTGTTTCGTTCGAGTTTGAATAGCAGAAATACAAAGAAGAGAACTCACCTCGAACTTGTTGCTCAAGTGTCATTATCACTTCAACAGCCATATTCAAAATTCCAAGTTTGGTTTGTGGCTTATCGGTTTTTAGGTGCGTCATGCACATCCTTCCAAGCTCCTTTAAAGCTTCGTTGATGTCTCGAATGCGTATCCTACAAAACAAGTCATGAAAAAATAAAGACATGTTAACACTGGATTCCATCAGACGATCAGTCTGATACAACTTTACGTAGAAAATGAAGAATGGGTTACAACTCATATTAAAGAAAATGTTTCAGAACCAAGTTGAGTAGGAAAAAAGGAAAGAAAAAAGAGAAGTTTCGGTAGGACTATCATGGTGGACATTTATGGAAAATTATTAATAATGTTTAATACCGAAAAAGTTGGAAATGGTGTGCTTGTAATATACTTTCAATAGAACATAACATATAATATACGTATATTATAAATATAATAGGTGGATATTCGTACCTTAAGAATTTAATGTACATATTTTACATTTACATAATTAAATAGATATTTCTACTATTTGGGTAGACTGCGAATAAAATGATACTTTTTTCTTGTAAGTAGTAAGAAATCCACATTTCAATAAAAAGTAGTTTTTGGTTTAAGTAAGACAAACGAAAATATGCAAAATATGCCTAAAATTCTATGCATATTTCTGACGAGTATAACACGAAAAAACTTGTGTAATATTTCTCTAAAAGCAATGTATTTTGTTTAATAAAAAATATGCATTTCCATATAATTCGCAGTCCAGTATTAAACTGATAATTGCGCAAAAGTGTCTTTATTGGTCTTATCATATTTAAACAAATCAAAGCAGTAATTTTTTATTCGTGTTCTTATTCAACTGACCATTTAATTTTTTAATTTAGTTTTAGAAAATCTGTAATATGTATGTTAGTTAATACTCTTCTTGAATTCCAGCCCGAGTACAAATTCAATTCACTATAG
The DNA here is from genome assembly GCA_022817645.1 of Ceratoteleas bidentatus. Taxonomy (NCBI): domain Eukaryota; kingdom Metazoa; phylum Arthropoda; class Insecta; order Hymenoptera; family Scelionidae; genus Ceratoteleas; species Ceratoteleas bidentatus. The sequence continues at coordinate 14,033 of JABFPB010001164.1, read as the reverse complement.
TCCATACCTTACGAAAAAATAAAACAAAAAACGAACGTTGAGTCGTAACCAGCGAAATTGTCTCAAAAGTTGTCCAAAACAATGACATGAGGCAATGGAAATTGAAATAAAAGGGAAATAAAAAGAAACAAAGGCGTGAAGAATTATTGTCTGTGCTTGTGCGTGGCATTATCATCGGTGTTGAAATGTTTTTGAAAACCATTATTCGGCGCAAAACGCGTCGTAATATTAACTACATAGAATACGGGCCAACTTCCCAGCTGAATTTTCTGTTCTCCGTTAAGTTCGAGCGTGAACTTGAGACTCCCTTAATGCCAGCGAAATAATAAGATTTGCATTGTGAACGTCGCTTCCGAGCTTACCTTTCCCTAGCATTATTAGCCTGTCGCCTCTCTTTTTCCCTTTGCGCCTTCACGTCCGGATCATCATCTTCGTCCTCGGCGCTCGAACAACAGTTGCGCAATAATAATACTAGATTAATCACCTGATGTAACGCCGCGAGTCTCGTGACGACTCGGAATGCATTTCGAGTTTTTTAGTTCGATTAAATTTGTTCACAAAATTCAGACTTTACTCAGAAACACGAGGTGTTTTCGAATGCTTCTGTTATCATTGTTCGAAATAGTTGTTGAATTGAGATTAAGAATCAAGACCCATCACCGAAACTGATACGCTGGGAAAACTTTTTTTTTCATTTTTTTCTGGTTTTCAATTTCAGCTCAACAACGACGACAAACGCAAAATGTTTCAGCAGTGAACACACGCAAGGCTTGGAGTTCGAAATAGCCCTTCAAGGCCCGTATTCTTTGCAAAAATATTCCTCCAGCTTTTTTTAGGCCGAAGAAGACAGTTGCTGCTAACATCATGGTTGGTGTAGTGAGTTCAATAGGAGTCGTTGAGGGAAGATATATTGTACGAAGTTGGTTTGTAGTTTGTTTGTCCGTGGTATGGTTTGGGTACAATGTTACTTGGTCTTTATTGTGGAGAAACACGTCATATGTTGATTTTCTCAGACACGAATGTCTTTTTTGTCATGACAAAGTAAAATAGAAATTATACTAAGAGGCTTGTTGGTTTTTACAGTTGAAAATACATTGTTTGAGATAAGTACAATGTAATATAAGTTTTATTCAATTGAAGTTTGAATGATCCACGTAATTTAAATTTTAGAGATATAGAAATATGTTACTTTTCGTTAATTGCGTAACGTAGCATGCGAAAGTCTTTGGTCAATCAATTCATAACTTAGGAAGAAAAATTGATAGGAAATGGTGTTCTTATTATGAGTAAAGTAAACGTTATCCAAGTGTTCCTATATATTATTTGTTTCTCATTATTTTATAACATAGTTTGCTCTGTCAACAGACAACTGTACTGAATTAATGGAGGCTGTCTTTAGTATGAAAGTGTAAAATAAAATCTTATGTTACATAAAATTAATCAGCTCATTTTGATTATGACATCCCAGTAATAAATTATATACATAAATGTCGACAATTCCTGAATAAGAAGAAAAGACAAGATTAATCGCAGTTGTAAAATTGGAACAATAAAATATATCACGACAAGGATACATCTGATCAATACCTCAAAAATTATCCTATTAAACTTACAGTACTTAAGAAGAGTATAAAATTAACTACACCATTACAAACCTTTTCCATCAATCATAGTTTTTTCAGAAAACTTACTTCTCGTCGAGCTTTGCCTCCGACTTTACATTGTATGCTTTCATTTACAGATAAATAAAGAATTATTCTATAAGATTAAACAACACAGTGATATTTTTACCTCTTTCCTTAACCAAAGACTCTCACACCTAGCTGCAATCAATCATTTAACACAATATTTTCCATTCCTACGAACAATAACCAATTTCGCCAATTAGCACCATACTGTGCTTACAATCTATTCACAAATCCTGCCTACACGTCAGCATTTGACAAAAATGTCTTCACCCAATGTTTCGTGGCACAGACAGTTATAATGTGTACAATTTACTCGAGTCACAGATTTGTTGGTCTAAAAAGTTGAGGATAAACTAGAGAGCCAATCGAACGAGTCACAAAGGGTCAAACTTGTCCTAGTTTGACGGAATCAGGGCGGTGAATCGTTTCGTCTGGGCAAAGTGAGTAGAGTAGTCCAAAAATGGTTGAAAATGCAATAAAGTGCGTAGTGCGTGTGTTCACTAACCTTTCGCGAACGTTGTTGGCTTGGCGGCGTTCTTTTTCGCGCACTGCTTTGGTGCCTGGGTCATCGAAGTCTTCGTCGGCGCTCGAACAACGTTTTTTCGAAAGACAAAGCAAGTTAGTTCGGTTTGAAGTGTGACGGTACTCAAAAAGTTCGACTCCAGCAAGATCGATTCGAGTCACAAAATGAATGACAAAAAGAGGGAATTGCAAATATATATGAACCCTGGTAGCCAGATTTACGTATATTTTGTCAACTCAACTCCAGATTGAGCTAATTTTTTACATAAATTGTATGCGTTAAAAAATGGTTTTTCGTAATTTTCCAGAATATAAAAATCCATGTCAACACCCTACGTGTTTAAAATGGATCATAAAAGTAACTAAAATTAGTAAAATTGTTTATTGATATGGGAACAAGTAAACTGTTATTAAGTTTAACTGTTATGGATAAACTAATTTTATTAACATAAGTGTTCTAAAAGGGAATGAACTGTTTACCTAATTCAAGTAAACATTTTATTGATGCAGCTAAACAGGTTTATACATACAGATATACCCACATTATTTACCGAATATCTTGTTATTTAGAGGTTACGTTGAGGCCCAAAGACAGTTTAAATATCAAATAACAAAAACGTGTTTTACTGATTGCTTAAATTAATACAATTACAATGAGAAAACTAGATGGCGGACCAACGCCATCTGGATGGCGACCTGTACCATCTAGATGGCGACCAGAGCCATTTAAATTGCGAAAATCGCCATCTAGATGGTACAGGTCGTCATCTAGATGGCGTTGGTCGCCATCTAGTTTTCTCAGTGTATGTGAATCAATGGAAATTAATACTCTACAAACAACAAATCGTTTACTTTATCTAAAATTGACAATTCATTTTTTTTTCCGTACTCAGGACAAAACAGAATTTCGGGCCAAAATGATCCCAGTATACTTTCTTGGCAAACACGAAAAGTTACTTTCTCGCAAACAATTATTCCAAGCCAAATCAGTCCAATCAGGAGTTCTGCCTTTATTTAAACTTTATCCAGCTCGTTTACACGCAAATCGGCTCTCAGGGAATAAATAAGAAGCTAACTTGTTATTGGATCGTTATGACCGATTGGATACGGGAAACCTTGGCATCAAAGTTTTCACATACGACACACTCCCGGATCGTCTGTGGTCACACTAGGCGCATACACCAGTACGATCAACGGGTGATTACTGCCGCATGTGATCGCGATTACATCGCGTCTCGATATCTGTTTATATGTCGGGCGCGTGTCCGATCGTAATCAGGATTTAATCGCCAATTGAGTGCGACTTTGTGAAACAAACTTAATCGGCAACAGTGGATCGAGTTTCAAATTTGAATATCAGGTCAAGCGGCGTGGCTTGTTCAAAGTCAATCCACTGTTCTGTTAGCGAATCTTTATCAAAAGAGTGTCAAGAACGGGGTCAAGTGGCTAATGATTTTTTGGGACACTTACTATCGGCGAGACCTCTTAGTTCCTTTTCCCTGAGACGTTGAGTTCACCGTGCCGGTACCCATGACCCCTGCGGCTGCCAGTTCGCTACTTGAGGGCTTCGTGTCACCACCGGCGACCACACCGCCACTACTGTCTGGTGGATCTTTCCGTTTTTCTAAAACAACATATTCTATATTTACGCTATCGACACTGTCCAATGCTGACTGAACACTATAAGAATCGGTTGTAATTAATTCCTACATTCTATGGACTGGGCATTTCTAAGTCGTAGATATCGATGTCTGAACAGAAAAGGGTCCTATCTCACATTTGTATGACAATAATGTCTCGTATGTTAATTACCTAGGACCTTATTCATACAAAAATGATAACCATTTTCCGTTTAGGTTGTTGATATACATGTATTTTAGTTATGAAATAGTTAATGGCAAAAAATAAACCAACATATCCTGACAAAAGTACCATAAAGGTTTATTATCTTCATAACTTTTGTACATTTTTGCATCTTGAAACAGGATGTTTTTTGTTTGTTTTAGATTTATATTTGTAATGTAAGAACCTGTTAACCGTATTGTCTATTATTTTCATTTCATTATTAAGAATTATATTTGCTAAGTCTATGTGATTGTGTTCAAATGAGTAGACAGTTGTGCAATTCAATTCGAAAGCAATGTAATAAAAAAACCTTAAACAATTTTGCATTCTTATTTACATATGAATATATAATAATTTAGTTTAATAGTTATCATTCATAACCTACTGTGTAATGCAATAAAGACATAAATCTGAGTGGCGTGATACTTACTGGCATTCGCGACAGATATTCTTTCCATTTTGATGGATCCATCTGTGTCCGGCGTTGGCGTTAGACCCGCGTAAGAACCTGGTGGTTGCGCCACCGTAACCGCCGGATGTGGACTTGTCTACAAAGCATTATTTGTATTACATATCTTCATTATCACTCGAGCAACATACTTTCTCAATTCAACGTTGAATAAAGGCGCATTATTACCATTATTACAATTTTTTTGCATTCAATAACGTGTTGTCTCACATTACCCAATGGATGCTTTTATACTCAGTTATTTTACTTTACTCGCGCACCTAAATACATTAATTCACTCAATGCTAGTCATAATTAACTTTTTAACAATCACCTTGGAATTGAGCTCCAAAATTAAAGAAAAAATGTCGTTTCTTCGAGTAAGGCAAAGAGGTGAGAAATAAGAAACTGTGACTGGAGAGTTAACTTACTAAAATAATTATTTTTAGTTTAAAAGGTAAGTGATAAATATCTCACCAGATGATCCAACTGTGGCGACGATTGGGAATATATATGTGGACCGACGGGTCCTAAGTGAAGACCAATTTGGCTTTCGGCGTGATTCCTTAACACGTTAATTGCATCGTCTAATCGTTCTTCCATTCGCGTTCCCTGTACCAACAAAATATCATACATGCGGTTTGATTACACTTCAACTGCGAGCATCTTCAAGAGTCTGATTGTTCTTTATATCGTGATTACACCAAAAGCAAATAAGTAGGAGATAGTAAACAAATGATAAAGTGATCGTGTTCCATAGTGTATTGTTTAATCATTGCTTTCGAAACATGATTAACGGAGGAGACAGGGTCTCCGGTAAATAAAGACAGATATGAAACGAATGATAAAGAAAGAACGCGGAGATCTAAAGACGGCGTTACTTCATTGAATATTGTTGCTTCGGACAACGGTTTCTCTTCGATTCGATCTGATCAAAAAAATTTACCGAAACTGTTTGAATTATTGCGAAAAACTGTTCAAATGACACGTTATTTATTTTCAATCAATTGCCGCACCGATGCAAATGATGCCGAGAGGGATACAATTTTCAATGAAAACAATTGTGGCCGAAATTTCGTCCGAAAATCATTCGGGGCTTTTGGCTCATCGGAATGGCATTTCTGCCGGAAAGAGGGAAAGAGTGAGAGAAACGAATGCAAAAATAACAGGCGGGTTCGTCGAAACAAATAATTCTTTTAAATATTGTTCATCGCCCGAGTTTATTCAATGTTGTAACGTTGATTAGTCATGCGTGACTACGAAATGGTAATCGAGAGAGAAATTGATGTCTGTATATGCATGCTCGTTATTTTTTGAACAAAATTAGTCAACTGTTAAAATTCCGTGAACAGTGTAATGGCATTGGCAACGTTAATTGTTTTATCATGAGAAAGCGGAAAGGCGTGACGAGCAGCGGGGAGCAGGAAGAAGAGTCGCAACCGAAACGAGAAGGCGCGAGTCGTTTTGGTGACGAGGAAACAATATTAAAAAAAAAGGAAATCAGCCATCCTCACCTCGGCGTGGTCGCGAAGGTAGCCAATAGCATCGTCTAGTGTCTGCTGTTCGGGCGCCGGCTTCGCAAACAACACCAACGCAACAACAAAACCAAAAAAAAAGAAACAACCAAATCAACACAGCATTCACAACAAACAATAGCGAACAAAATTAAACGGCAGAAAACATTTGAATGTGTAGCTTTTGCTTGATTTTATTTATTTATTGTTTTTTTACTAAGAATGACTTCAAATGTTTCCTTTTTAAACGAGCACACACTGTGTCAAAAACGAAGGAAAACGTGTATTTTCCTTGCGACGATCGTGCATTCCATTTCTTCGCTCTTGTTCGACTGAGCAAACCAATACCGGTCAGTTTAACTTGATCTCGAATACATTATATCATCTAACTTTGTCCATCCGAACGTTTCAATCGCGACTCGTGATATACCCAAGCAGTGTTCAACTGTTAACTATTTATTAAGAAAAACATTAATTTGTGTTGGTGCAATTACAAAATGGCAGTGTTCCCGTAGTCTGACCCCAATCGGAGGCCAGATGGCGTCCGAAGTGGGAGTCGCGAGGCATTATTTACATAGTGGTAACTGTTAGTGAGTGAGGTCGAGTGTAATGATAACAAAGAACGGAGTGATGCCACCGAACACTGAGGATTGAACTTGAACCGAGCATTTGGTTAACAGAATGACTGATTCGGCGATCAGTGTTCGCGCGAGAATAACGATAGTAGAAGTAGCCAATGGAATGGACGATCGCCAGTCGATGAGATTTAAATTATGTTTTAGCGCGTGAAATCAGTTTTTGATGAAAAAAGCACATGACTGTGTATTACTGTTTGTGACAAATAAGGTTTCGACCAAAATTATACAGGTTTAAAAACAGTCGACAAATTTGGCCTTGCTGAATTAGAGTTATGGTGTGAGCGTGAACAGCGATGCCGTACCATGTGAATCGTTCCACGATTGGGGTCCGCCGCGAAGTGGGGAGAAACGGGTGCAGCACCAGGTGCCCAACTTGGCGCCGTTCCCGTTAACGGCGGTGGTGAACTTACAGGTGTGGATGGATTACCCTAAAATCAACGACATTCTTGGTTAATAACAGGTTTTCGGGAATTCCGCAGCGGATTTCGATTCGGAGCAAAGAATTGGTTTCAATCTCAGAGCAACTGATTATTTCTGACTACAACGATTTTTGGAGAATGTTATTAGGTCTGAATGAAACGATGCTGCTACAAGTTATTTCGCTTTTGTAATCGAAGCCGAGCGACCCAGATGACAAAGCTACCTTAAAACGATTAGCTCCACCTACATGACTGTCCTATCAATATTACTTCCACGCTCTATGTCTTCTTGATCAATAATTAAGCAGATTCATGTCATTATCTCATAACATCTAGTTCCGTTCACGGATTTTTTAAATGAATTATCCAATATCAAGTTATACATGTTTGTTCTAATCCAGTTACTCTGTTGGTAATACTGTCTCGACTTCAAAGTCATTTTGTTTAAAGTTCCTTTTTCAGAGAAGATATCTATCTTTAAGATTATTACAATTTTTGATTGAGAAAAAAAGGAAACATACCCGACTGCTCACAACGGATGCTAGCGTTTTGCCGAGGGGGTCGACGGTAGCTGGCTGGCCATTGGTTGAGGGATTGGAAGCCGAGGGTGGCGCCACCGACGTCGGCGCCGGCGCCGGTGCTGCCGCGGTGGCTGGAGCGCCTGGACTATGACTATATTGCAACGACGCCGGAGATGGCGCGCCGGCTCCGGGGTTTGTCGCGACTGCGGCGCTACCGCGGAAGGTCGACATCGGCGGAAGAGAGGCCGCACTGGTAACCGCGGAACCCAATATGGGGGCCGGAGGTTCACTATTTGGCGACATCGACGAGTACGCCTGTAAATACTTGATTATTTAACAAATAATCAGGTTATCAGGATTAGTAGTCTTAGCATCGCACCGTCCACTCTTATACATAATTACCTATGTTAGTTCTAACCTACAGCTTTTATATGACAATTCACGTTTAATTAAAGTTTATACAGTTTGATTCATTAAGTTTAATTTCGTGGAAAAGTTTGTTTAAATGATACTATCATCAACTTTGAGAAAATGGAACTGCTATTTGTACAGTATGCATTATTAAAATTATGTATTCTGGCAACGGTTTTTTGGATAGAGCTGTTATAAATCGTCATGTTTACTGGCATAATTAATGTTTACTTATTTCAGTTTTTCTTTTTCTGTTCATAATTATGCATATTTTTATTCATTTACAGCCTGGACTGTTCCGCTTTCTCAGTGAATAGATAGTTAGACAAACGTTTCGAGAACGATTTGAATAACACTGCCAAGGTTTTGCAAAATTCGAGATATAATAAAACTTTTTCTGAACGTTACCTGAACGTTCTGAACAGATTAACAAATATTCTTTAAACATGTCGTGCCATTTTTAGCTATTAAAAAACACTGAATTTTTTCAAACGTATAAAAACATATTCTCAACGTATCGACTAAATAAAAGTTTTGTCTTGAATATTACAAAGAATCCTGTACAACCTTATTCATAACGTTCTCGAAGAATTTAAATGTAATATTTAAACTGTATACTTTCTGTTTCGTAGGGAAACTATTCTCAACTAATAAACTCATAAACTTAATTAAAATGTCTGCAACGATAGCAGTTTAAATTTCGTATCTGATTCAATAACCGAAGTATAATTTCTACATAGTCTAAGAGCCAAAAAAGATTTAAATGTCGTTTATAACTTCGATTTTTTTAACGAACTAGTAGTAATGTAAAGGTACAAATAGCTGGTAGGATAATGATAGGTTCTATCGAACCGTCGTTAATTGAGGATTAATTATGTTATTATAAATGTATGTGGGAATGATCTCTTACCATAGGGTCGTCGGGAATATGCATAGGGTATGCTGGTTGGGCCAGGTGGGGTGGTGCATATCCGCTGTAGGGCGGTTGCACGCCGCCACCTCCGCTCGTCCACGAGTCACCGGGACCCGTTCCCGCAGCATTTCCATCTAAACAATATAATTATTATAAATACTTTTGTTTTGCGCACACCTTCCAGAACGCAACTACCCGGAACGACGGCAACATTTACGTGCAATATGTAATTATGTTTTATTGATTATAAGTTAAACTTAACTTACAATCAGACAGCGAAAAATGCACGATTCGCAATTACCAACATTGTTTGGTAACGGAAAATCGGCAATATGGTTTATGAACATTTTTAACCGATTTTTAATTGAAATAATAATTTAACGAGTAAATAATGCTTGCTATAAAATCAATACACAAAATGAAGATGGTAAAGGTAGTTTGTACATTGTACATAGAGCTGCGAGATTTCTTTAACCTGACAAATAATTGGGCAAATATCTTTTTTCCGCCGATTCCGCAAAATTGTTTAACTTAGTAACAAGTGTTCGGACGAGTAAAAGGCATCCGTTAATTTAAGTTGAAAACAACGGCAATATTGAAGCTGGCGGTACTTCTTATTGCAGATTGAAGTTATAGGTTTTAAATCTATAGGATCGCCGACCTGGCCGAAACTTCGTCAAAAAAGAACAAAAACATATTGGCCGTGGAAAAACTCATTAACTGCGCTCTTTGATAAGTCTCGTTTCGCCAGCGCACAAAGTTCACCGAATGATATTTATAAAAAATAAACGAAGCGCCGGAAAATTAATGAAATCCCAACTTACCAATATAATAAGGATCCGCGTAAAGAGCGGCCGCTTTCGGGGATGTGTATCTCGGGGAATCTTGACCGAATTCGTCAGAAGTGTACTGAAACAGACAGAACGGAATTAATCGCAAGTCGCCGCGACGTCTTATCAAACTAATGTCCCCAATGAAGCTCGCAATTGCGCCGCTTTTGTTTCGGCATTTTTTCAGCCGCGTCTTTTCTCTCGTCTGATTTTCCGACTCCGCTTCTCTCTTCCCCGTCATCTTTCGTCTATCTATAAAGTCTTTTATCGATCGACTCCACGTTGCCCGAGAAACGTTCGGTCGTCACTTTACTCCGTCTTTTTTTCAGCGCGCGTGTATATTAAGAAACACCGCACAGATACGATTTTCAAGTTTTTCCAACTCGAAACAAATCGCTTTTTCCCCGATTTTGTGCCACGCAAAAAGTCGCCGTCGACGATTTTGTCCCAAATTGCATTTCACTTTTGAAACGTTTTTGCCGAAACGCAAATGCTTATTAAGATAATTAAAAAATTATCTTAATAAGGCGGCGCAATGACAGCCGGCGATTTATAATTAGCGATCGCGGGTTTTTTCGGTCGCCGGCGATTTGCATACAGAGGCAATATCAGTGCCGCAAGCGTCGCCCGGCCGAAACCCGGCGCATATGTTTGATTGAAATGCTCACACGAAATCTTGCGCCGAGGGACGCGCCGTCAACCTTTTCCCACACAATGACTTCCGACATCCCCCACCTCCGCTCGGGCGACGCGCTCTAACGACCGACTCGGTTCTTTTTGTGCCGGCGGGCACCCCTATGCCCGCCGGAATGACGGTCATCATTTTTCTCCGCATTTTTTTCGACTGTCATTTCGATTCCACGGACGTGCGCGTATCGGTTCGCATCGTTTGTCGAGAAAGTGTCTTACTGAGGCGGTCATTAATTATGTCCACCGAAAGAAATGTAGGATATTCTTGTTGAACGAGGAACAATCGAACATTTTCCAAATCTTAGTAAAATTGGGAAAGTTAGATACAAATGACTTAAGTGGCAATTTCAGAATGGAAAAAAACAAAATTAGGGTTTTTTCATAATAAATATTATTTGGGCACAAATAATTTTTTTATGAAAAAAGTTTTATTACAAACAAGTTACAAACTTTGTGTAATGAATGTGAACTTTTTAAATGAACATTGAATGATTTCTTTTACTAAAGTAGCATTTAGGAGGAATCTAGGGAGAAATCGCTTGAGGCTTAATTTGTCGTATAAAAATTGATCACAATCCCGGCATAAATATCGCGGGTTCGAACTGTACATAATTTCGACGGACACCACATGTGCGGTATTTCAATTCTTTCATCGACGAGATACGCGTGCAATAATAAAATCGCTCGTCCTCAGGATCAGAAATCTTAATATGCCCAGTGTCCCGAGAATGTCCGCGTTAGCGATTTCCAAGCCAATATAAATGTCTTACATTGATTTAGCGGTCTCTGCGGGGATACACTGGCTGCCAAATGCCTTCATATGACTGCCCGAAGTGTCCCTTCGTGAACCTTCCCCGGCTTTCGAGAGGCAAACAAGTTCATTGATTTAAATACGAAAAGAGCTTTATTATTTATTCGTTTCGGCACGACAAATCATTCGGACACTTGCGATTCAGCGAAAAATCAGTGTTTTCAGTCACGACGAAGTGTTTAAGTCTGATAAGAAACAGCGTACGCCTTATCGGAAAACAGTTGTTAATGATAGACAAACTGATACGTAACGTGAATTTGCATAGTTGGAGATTGGAGATGTTAGAAAACGATGTGCTAACTCGTTGATAATTTAATGGTCAGTGAGGCAACATTTGAATAAATATATTGAAGATACAGTGTTTTTAAATTTACTATTTTAGTTCTTGATTACAGCCATAAATCGTCTTATAATGTATTATCCTGCATGTTTTACATTTCAATAAGTAAATATTCACTTATTCTAAGAGAAGTCGTCGTCTTAAAATAATAAGTGTATATGCACTTTTTAATAAGTGACTATTCACTTAACTGAACTTAATTCAGAAAAAAATAATTCTTTTTCCGAAATCCGTAAATCCCACCCCCTTAATCATTTTACATCTGAAAAAGTGACTCTTGCGGCAGACGGCGAAAAAATCCGAAAGAGAAACGCGTCTAATTAATTAGCCCTTCACTTTTTCATCGCCGCCCGAAATGTATAACCGCCGAAAAAAGCTTGCGCAAATAAACCGAAAAAAGTGATCCAAAAAATCGCGCCGGCGATTTCTCGCGGCGTAGTAAACGCGGCAAAAAGAGCAGCGCGTAATGTGTACTTATGGGGCTTTACATGCGACCGATCTCTCGGGGAAAGGCTCGCGCACGTTTTAATTTTTGCAGCGAAGTCGGCCGGCAGGTGCTGGACGGGAATATGCGGGCTGCCGGGAATTATGCGCGAGATGTGTACGCGTCCGCATATCGGCGTTTGCGCGCGACTTCGCAGCGCCTTTCACCTCGACCAATTGTCCGTCCGAAAAAAAATGTTTACCGGCCGGCGCGTTTTCGTGGCGCAAACGGGTCCCCGGGCACTTTCGCCAATTTCCTGACGTCGTTCCGAGTCGTCGTTTCTTTTCGCGCGCGCCATTACGGGGATTCCCGTTTAATCGCGCGGATTAAGTCGCGCGCGACTTGTTACGCGTAATTCGGCTTTTATTGGCCCGGCGGGACGCGCAAGAACTCGCCCGATTAAAGTGGAGATTAGGCGGGCGCGGGACCTTTGTCTCGAGGGCCTCTTCTCTCGAGAGGTACGCGCGAGCTGCGAACGACGAAACGACTATTTTTAAACCGAGAAACACCACGCCGGAGTACGCTCGGCGGTTAATAACGGAGACGCTTGTCGATGGAAAGTATCGGAGCTTTTGTGGACGAGAAAAATATAGATTTTGTAGACAGTCTGGAGAATAAAGGAATGTTTTTTGGGGGGATGCTAATTTTAGATGTTTGGGTGAGGGAAATCATTTTCATGTGCTGGAATTTGGGCTTTTACTGAAGGTTGGAAAGTGTGTTGATTTTAGACTGAAAATAGAGTTTAGGCTAGGTTATACATTGATGTGCTGGTGTGATTGAGTAACAGTTCAATGTTAAATCAACAACGGGGTTGAAACATATATTTTTCATGAATAAAATCCAAAACGCGTAATATGGTCCCGATTTATGATTAGCAGTTTTAAAATTGATTAGATTGACATTGATAATAAGTGAATTGTAATAAGTAAATAGCATTTATTGAAAAATTGAGGAATCTGATAAAAAATGTGTCCATTAAAAACATTTTCTTTAATTCTAACTGTAGATTACTTGAATCGTATAAAGATTATCTTCAAATAATTAGCAACAAAGAGATACAGTCGCTCGAAATATAATTGAATTAATTGAGAGTCGTGTTATGTGACAATGTATATATTATTTGCAATCAAATGTAATTACATTAAGGTAACCGTACGTTCATAACAAATATTATAATCATGAACCTGCTCGTACTAACAGTGGTTATATATATTGTATAATTACATAACAGCGAATTCGATGACGAAGCTACGAGACCATTTCACGAATTAATAATATTAATTAATTATTTCATGCTGTGTATTTAAGATATTCAACACGATGAAATTCTGGAAACTTATCAACACGATGTACAAATCTACATGAAACCGGATCGTCATTACGTTACGTTAGTAAATTGAAGATAATTCAACTCAACACCCGCAAAGCAAGCAATAAAAGCACAACTCTTTCCACGTCAACTCGCATAAAAAAATGATTTCGCCTCGGCCAATAGTCGTCATCTTTATGCAAATTTAATCGCCAATTGCTCCACTATCAACGCAATAAAAATGATCCAACTTGCCTCTACCGAATCTTACAAAAACGTCGACTCAAAAATCATTTAATAAACCCAAATGTCCTCCTCGTTGAAAACATTTTTAAACAGTATTTCTTACGAGTGTTTAAAACTATTTTCCCCAGATATTTTAAAATCCAAACGTCTTATGAAACAATGCCTAAGAGTGTTATATCAGTAAAACTAGCGACTAAAAAAGTGCAAAAGTTAAATATAACATTTAAAACTGAACGAAGTTTACAATTCAGCATTTGTTATTCAACAAATCAAGTTAATTTTGTTCAATGATTTTAAACACTTTTTCTCCTGAATGTTTCTATACTCTACACTGTAAAAAAAATAGTGCAGTTTTCAAGCATATTTACTTTAATTCAGTTGCAAGTAAATATGCTTGAATTTCA